>PVKP010042263.1:0-18185 GCA_004027715.1 Plecturocebus donacophilus
GTTCAACACCCACTTATGAGTAAGAACATGCGGTGTTTGGTTTTCTGCTCTTGTGTCAGTTTGCTGAGAATGATGGTTTTCAGCTTCATCCACGTGCCTGCAAAGGACATGAATTCATCCTTTTTTGTGGCTACATAATATTCCATGATGTATATGTGCCACATTTTCTTTATCCAGTCTATCATTGATGGGCATTTGGGTTGGTTCCCCGCAAGGCACTGGTTACTTTCTCACAGCAAAAATTACCCATTGATTTGCATCAGTTCTAGTGTTACATAGAGTAATTCTCTTCCAAACAAAAACTGGGTCACTCCTAGTATAGTCTAGTGGCTGGCAATCTAGCATATAAAGAAAATGATATCAAGGAAAATGATGAAAATGTTTGCAATAACATCACTCTCTTGTTGGCCTGATACATTACTATCTTAAAACTCTGTAGATGTTTCCTAGATCCCGTTTTTATATCTCAGGTTTAACTTGCATTTATAGTATCCTTTCCTTAGGCCTTCAAGTGTAGGGGATTGGCACGGAAGGGCTGAGTTAGGAAAGAGTTGAAAGGAGGTCGGAGGTTAACAACCTCTATCCACGTTTTTTATGATGCTCTTGAGAACTGCTGATTA
This sequence comes from Plecturocebus donacophilus, assembly GCA_004027715.1. Taxonomy (NCBI): domain Eukaryota; kingdom Metazoa; phylum Chordata; class Mammalia; order Primates; family Pitheciidae; genus Plecturocebus; species Plecturocebus donacophilus. The sequence continues at coordinate 621 of PVKP010042263.1, forward strand.
ATTGTAGTAAATGAGTTTGTGGGTGTATGTAATATATTGAATATTTGGGCTTATTTAACTATATTGGTTTCTAAAAATTTAAATAAACTAACCTTCATATGCATATATAAGTACAATCATGAAATTACTATTCAATGTGTCTATGAAATATGTCCTTACTAAGAAATACTGTTTAGATATCAAAATTGAACACAGGGATATGATGGTACATAGTAATGATGGTTTTCCTTTCTGTAGGAAGTATTTCAAGCACACCATCATTCTTCATTACTTTTTCATATTTGCCATATTGGTTTCATATCATTTTTTAAATTATTCTCAGTCCCACTAACCCTCTCTCTCCCTCCCTTCCCAAACATATTCTCTCACTTGAATTGACATTTACCATCTCCATTCATATTTTTAATGATTTTACCATAAATGCATGTTTTCATTAAACATATTGCGTGTTGGTTTTTAAAGTCTTAAAGCCTTACATAAATGATATCATACTGCAATGCTCTGTTTTGTAGATTTATCCACATTCATGCATGTGGCTCTGGTGCACTCACTTTGCTGTATAATATTAACATTTTATGAATATAGCACAATTTATTCATTTTCCTGTTGACAAATATGTATTTCCCATTTCTTGCAATCACAAACCATATTTTTATAAACACTTTTCATCTCTCCTTGTGTACAAATGCACAAGTTTCTACTGGCATGTACTTAGAAATGGAATTATTAGATTGCAGATTATGCATATTTTGAACCTTATTAGAGAATGCAAAAATTATTTTACAAAGTGGCTATATAAGTTTGTGCTCCCATCACAGGGCATGTGAGTTTTTATGCTCCACAAATTGTCAGATTTTTACATTTTTGCCAGTTGAAGAATGTGAAATGGTATCTCACTTGGGTTTCAATGTGAACTGCTCTGAGGACTAGTGATGTTGATTATTTTCATGTTGGTTCCTTTACTGTGACTTGTTTGTTCATATTCTTTATTAACTTCCTAGTGAGTTTCTGGTCTGCAACTTACTGCTTTGAAGGAGTTTGGGGTTTTTTAAGTTATTCTCAATACCAATCATTTATCAGTTATATGTTTTACAAATATCTCTCATCCTTTAGTTTATGTATGGAAATTTTTGTTTTAAATATAGACAATTTGATCTGCATTTTTCCCATGGCTTGTGTTTTTTGTGTCTTTATTTAAATCCTTCCCTACACTGGGATTAGATATTCTCCAATATTTTCATCTCAAATTTGAAATTTTGCTTACATCTTTACCTAGAATGTATCTCAGTGTATGGTGTAAAGTAAGAGTCTGATTTTAATATTTTGCATGTGGATATTCAATTTATTGAATGGTACATGATTTCCATCTAATTGATAATCCTATTTGCTGTAATTGTTTCCATTATGCATAACTTTGTTTATAAAGCAATGTTTACCCTTGAGCTAGGACTTGAACGTATGACCCTCCACACTGTTCTTCAGAATTGTCTTCTCCATTCTTAGTCCTGTAGTTTGCTGTATGTTTTTAATTCACTTATTAAATAAAAAATTATTTAGCAATTAGACTGTAGTGGTATTGTACTTGTAGATTTAGTGGGAACAGACACTGCTAGTCTTTCCATTTATGAAAATGGTAACTCTCCATTTATTTACATTTTTGTGTCTTTTGAGAAAGTTGTAAATTTTCTCCATATAAGATTTAAATATCCTTTATTGAACTTGTTCCCAAGTACCACAGAGTTATCTATCTTTGTTTCAATTATGCTTTTTGGCAATTATAAATAACATATTATTTAGTTTAACTTTCTGATTGGTGGGTTTTAAACAGAATTAAATTGATTTTCATGCACAGATATTTTATCCAGCAGTCTTACTGAACTTTCTTATTTAAAAATTTGTCAGTAGGTTAGTTTGGGGTGTCAAGGTAGAAAATCACATCATTTGCAAATAACAGCTTAGTTGCTTCTAATTCTTATTCATGTTTTCTCTCTTTTCAATCTTACTGCACTGCCCAGCATGTCCATCCAAGCCATTTATATAAAGTTCACAAACAGAAGAAACTGAAACACATGCTAAGATCATGAAAGTATGAAGAAAAGTAATAAGCATGTAATATCCTCAAAGTCACAATAATGTTTATCTATATGGAAATAATTCTTCTCAGTATTGGAATAAAATGTTTGGCAACATATTTAGAAAGATCACTTCCCCCAATAAAAAGAAAGTAGATTTAAAAAAAAAAAAGCAACATGGCCAAATAGAAACAGCTCTGGAGTACAGTTCTCAGTGAGAGCTATGTAGAGGTGAGTGATCCCTGCAATTCCAAACGAGGCACCAGGTGTGTCTCAATGGGACTGGTTGCACAGTGGGTGCAGCCCAAGAAGGGCAAGCTCAGGCAGGGGAGGGCACTGCCTCATCCGGGAAGGGCAATCCCCAGAGGACCCCCCTTCCTGCCCAACAGAGGACATCAAGGGCTTTTCCCTCCACTTCAGCACTCTAGTTCAGATGCTGCATTTCTCCCAGTTTTTACCGCCCACAGACCAAGAGATTCCCAGGCTGAAAAGCACCATGAGTTTCCAGCATAGCTGTTTCAGCTGGTGCTGCGGGTTTCCACACAAAAACTCACACAAAACTGGGTGGCCATTTCAACTGGTGCCTGGAACACCTGGAAGACAGAGCTGCCCATTCAACTGAAAAAGAGGGGGCTGAAAGCAGGGAGCCAAGTGATCTGGCTCAGTGGGTCCCACCCCTACAAAGACCAGCAATCTGAAATGCTGTGGCTCGACAGTTTCACAGCAAGCGCAGCTGGACCCTGGACAGTGGAGCTCTGTGGGAGGAAGGACATCTGCCATTACCGAGGCAGTCCACCACTACCAAGGCAGTTCTAACTGTATCTCTGTAAACAAAACTGCAAGGAAGTATACACAGCAGCTGGCAGAGCCTGCAGCAGCTCAGCACACCTCTGCTGGCAGACTGTGACTAGACTACCTCCTTGCTGGGCAGGGCATCTCTAAAAAAAGGCAGCAGCACATCAGGAACTTATAAATAAAGCCCCGCCTTCCCAGGCTGAACACCTGGGAAAAGAGGCGGTTATGAGTTCCACTTCAGGAGACTTAAACATACCTGCCCAGCAGCTCTGAACAGAACAACAGAGCTCCCAGCACAGCACTTGATCTCTGATAAGGGACAGACTGTCTCCTCAAGCGGCTCCCTGACCCCCATATATCCAAGAGGCACCTCATAAAGGAGAGCTCTGGCAGACATCTGGCAGGTACCCTTCTGGGATGAAGATAACAGAAGAAGAAACTGGCAGCAATCCTTACTGTTCTGCAGCCCCTGTGGGTGATTCCCAGGCAAACAGAGTCTGGAGTGGACCTCCAGCAGTCCTGCAGTAGAGGGGCCTGTTAGAAGGAAATCTGAAAAACAGAAATAGCTTCAACATCAACAAAAAGGACGTCCACTTAGAGACCCCTTCTGAAAGTAACGAACTTCAAAGACCACAGTTAGATAAATCCACAAAGATGGAAAGAAACCAGTGCAAAAAAAAATGAAAACACCAAAAACCAGAAGGCCTCTCCTCCTCAAAGGGATCACAACTCCTCACCAGCAAGGGAACAAAGCTGGATAGAGAATGAGTCTGATGAATTGACAGAATCAGGCTTCAGAAGGTAGGTAATAACAAACTTCTATGAGCTAAAAGAACATGTTCTAACCCAATGCAAAGAAACTAAGAAACTGGAAACAAGGTTAGATGAAACACTAACTAGAATAACCAGCTTAGAGAAGAACATAAATGACTTGACGGAGCTGAAACACAGCACAAGAACTTCACAAAGCATACACAAGTTTCTTAAAGCCAAATCGACCAAGGAGAAGAAAGGATATCAGAGATTGAAGATCAACTCAATAACATAAAATGAGAAGGCAATATTAGAGAAAAAAGAGTGAAAAGAAATGAATGAAACCACCAAGAAATAGGGGATTGTGTGAAAAGACCTAACTTACGGTTGGTAGGTGTACCTGAATGTGATGGAGAAAATGAATCCAAGCTGGAAAACACTCTTCAGGATATTATCCAGGGGAACTTCCCCAACCTAGCAAGGCAGGCCAACATTCAAGTCCAGGAAATACAGAGAACACCATAAAGATATTCCGCAAGAAGAGCAACCCCAAGGCACATAATCGTCAGATTCACCAGGGTTGAAATGAAGGAAAAAATGCTAAAGGCAGCAAGAGAGAAAGATTGGGTTACCCACAAAGTGAAGCCCATCAGACTCACAGGGGATCTCTCCGCAGAAACTCTACAAGTCAGAAGAGAGTGGGGGCCAATATTCAACATCCTTAAAGAAAAGAACTTTCAACCTAGAATTTCATATCCACCCAAACCAAGCTTCATAAGCGAAGGAGAAAGAAAATCCTTAATGGACAAGTAATTGCTGAGAGATTTTGTCACCACCAGGCCTGCCTTACAAGAAGAGCTCCTGAAAGAAGCACTAAACAAGGAAAGGAACAACCAGTACCAGCCACTCCAAAAACATACCAAATGGTAAAGACCATCAACACAATGAATAAATTGCATCAACTAATGGGCAAAACAACCAGCTAGCATCAAAATGGCAGGATCAAATTCATACATAACAATATTAACTTTAAATGTAAATGGGCTAAATGCCTCAATCAAAAGACACAGTCTGGCAAATTGGATAAAGAGTCAAGACCTATCATTGTGCTGTATTCAGGAAACACATATCACATGCAAGGACACACACAGGCTCAAAATAAAGGGATGGTGGAAGATTTACCAAGAAAATGGAGTGCAAAAAAGGTAGGAGTTGTAATCCTAGTCTCTGATAAAATGGACTTTAAACCAACAAAGATCAAAAGAGACAAAGAAGGGCATTACATAATGGTAAAAGGATCAATGCAACAACAAGAGCTAATGATCCTAAATATATATGCACCCAATACACGATCACCCAGATACATAAAGCAAGTTCTTAATGACCTACAAAGAGACTTAGACTCCCACACAATAATAATAGAAGACTTTAACACTCCACTGTCAGTATTAGACAGATTAACGAGACAGAAAAGTAACAAGGATACCCAGGACATGAACTCAGATCTGGACCAAGCAAACTTAATAGACATCTACAGAACTCTCCACCCCAAATCCACAGAATATACATCCTTCTCAGCACCACATCACACGTACTGTAAAATTGACCACATAATTGGAAGTAAATCACTCCTCAGCAAATGCAAAAGAATGGAAATCATAACAGTCTCTCAGACCACAGTGCAATCAAATTAGAACTTAGGATTAAGAAACTACTGAGAACCTGACAACTTCATTGAAACTGAACTACTGGCTCCTGAATGTCAACTCGATAAACAATGAAATGAAGGCAGAAATAAAGATGTCCTCCTAAACCAATGAGAACGAAGACATAACATATCAGAATCTCTGGGACACAGTTAAAGCAGTGTCTAGAGGGAAATTTCTATCAATAAACACCCACATGAGAAGCGAGGAAAGATCTAAAATCAACACCCTATCATCAAAATTGAAAGAGCTAGAGAAACAAGATTAAAAAAACTTGAAAGCTAGCAGAATACAAGAAATAACTAAGATCAGAGCAGAACTGAAGGAGATATAGATACCAAAAAACCTTCAAAACATCAATAAATCCAGGAACTGGTTTTTTGAAAAGATCAATAAAATATATCGCTAGCCAAATTAATAAAAAAGAAAAGCGAGAGAATCAAATAGATGCAATAAAAAACGATAAAGGGGATATCATCACTGATTCCACAGAAATACAAACTACCATCAGAGATTACTACAAACAACTCTATGCCCATAAACCAGTAAATCTGGAAGAAATTGTTAAATTCCTGGACACTTGCATCTTCCCAAGCCTAAACCAGGAAGAAGGTGAAACCTTAACAGACCAATAACAAGGGCTGAAGTTATGGCAGCAATTAATAGCCGACCAACCAAAAAAAGCCCAGGTCAAGATGGGTTCACAGCCAAATTCTACCAGACATACAAAGAGGAGTTGGCACTACTCCTTCTGAAACTATTCCAAACAGCACAAAAAGAGGAAATCCTTCCCAAATCATTTTAGAGACCAACATCATCCTGATACCAAAATCTGGCAGGGACTCAACAAAAAAAGAAAACTTCAGGCCAATGTCCATGATGAACATGGATGCAAAAATCTTCAATAAAATACTGCCAAACTGATTGCAACAGCACATCAAAAAGCTTATCCATCAGGATCAAGTAGGCTTCATTCTGGGGATGCAAGGCTGGTTCAACATATGCAAGTCTATAAATGTAATCCACCACATAAATAGAATCAAAGACAAAAACCAAGTGATTATCTTAATAGATATAGAGAAGGCCTTCAACAAAGTTCAACAGCCCTTTATGCTAAAAACTCTCAGTAAACTAGGTATCAATGGAATGTATCTCAAAATAATAAAAGCTATTTATGACAAACCCACAGCCAGTATCACACTGAATGGGTATAAACTGGAATCATTCCCTTTGAAATCTGGCACTAGACAAGGATGCCCTCTCTCACCACTCCTATTCAATATAGTATTGGAAGTTCTAGTCACAGCAATCAGGCAAGAAAAAGATATAAAGGGTATTAGTAAAGGAGGAAGTCAAATTGTCTCCATTTGCAGATGGCATGATTATATATTTAGAAGACCCCATCATCTCAGCCCAAACCTCCTTAAGCTGATAAGCAACTTTGCCAAAGTCTCAGAAAACAAAATCAATATGCAGAAATCACAAGCATTCCTATATACAAATAACAGACTAACAGAGAGCCAAATCATGAATGAACTCCCATTTACAATCACTACAAAGAGAATAAAATATCTAGGAATACAACTAACAAAGGATGTAAAGGACCTCTTCAAGGAGAACTACAAACCACTGCTCAAGGAAATAAGAGAGGACACAAACAGATGAAAAAACATTCCATGCTCATGGTTAGGAAGAATCATTACCGTGAAAATGGCCATACTGCCCAAAGTAATTTGCAGATTCAATGCTATTGCCATCAAGCTACCAATGACAACTGGAAAAAAACACTTTAAACTTCATATGGAACCAAAAGAGAACCCGCATAGTTTGAAGTCAGGCTAACTATACTACAAGGCTACAGTAATCAAAACAGCATAATACTGGTACCAAAACAGAGATACAGATCAATAGAACAGAACAGAGGCCTCGGAGGCAATGCCTCTACAATCATCTGATCATTGACAAACCTGATAAAAACAAGCAATAGGGAAAGGATTCCCTGTTTAATAAATGGTGTTGGGAAAACTGGCTAGCAGTGTGCAGAAAGCAGAAACTAGACCCCTTCCTGACACCTTACACTAAAATTAACTCCAGATGGATTAAAGACTTAAACATAAGATCTAACACCATAAAAACCCTAGAAGAAAACCTAGGCAAAACCATTAAGGACATAGGCATAGGCAAGGACTTCATGACTAAAACACCAAAAGCAATGGCAACAAAAGCCAAAATAGACAAATAGAATATAATTAAACTTAAGAGTTTCTGCACAGCAAAAGAAACAATTATTAGAGTGAACTGGCAACCAACAGAATGGGAAAAAATTTTTGCAATCTACCCATCTGACAAAGGGCTAATATCCAGAATCTACAAAGAACTAAAACAGATTTACAAGAAAAAAAAACAAACCCATTCAAAAGTGGGCAAATGATATGAACAGACACTTTTCAAAAGAAGACATATATGAGGCCAACAAACATATGAAAAAATGTTCATCATCACTGGTCATTAGAGAAATGCAAGTCAAAACCACATTTAGATACCATCTCATGCCAGTTAGAATGGCAATCATCAAAAAATCTAGAGACAACAGATGCTAGAGAGGATGTGGAGAAACAGGAACACGTTTACACTGTTGGTGGGAGTGTAAATTAGTTCAACCATTGTGGAAGACAGTGTGGTGATTCCTCAAGGATGTAGAAATAGAAATTCTATTTGACCCAGCCATCCCATTACTGGGTATATACCCAAAGGATTATAAATCGTTCTATTATAAAGACACTTGCACATGTATGTTCATTACGGCAGTGTTCACAATAGCAAAGACCTGGAACCAACCCAAATGCCCATCAATGATAGACTGGACAAGGAAAATATGGCACATATATATCATGGAATACTATGCAGCCATAAAAAATGATGAGTTCATGTCCTTCGTAGGGACATGAATGAATCTGGAAACCATTCTCAGCAAACTGACACAAGCACAGAAAATCAAACACTGCATGTTCTCACTCATAGGTGGGTGTTGAACAGAGAACACATGAGCACAGGAAGGGAACATCACACACTGGGATCTGTTAGGGGGAGGTAGGGGAAGGACAGCGAGGGGTGGGGAGGTTGGAGAGGGATAACATGGGAGAAATGCCAGATATAGGTGATGGGGGACTGGAGGCAGCAAACCACCTTGCCATAGATGTACCTATGCAACAATCCTGCATGATCTGCACATGTACCCTACAACCTAAAGTACAATAAACAAAAAAGAAAGTAGATTTAACTATTTTCACCAAATTCTAGTATTCTGTGAGAGACTGTAGGAATGCAATGTATTAGGAAAATTATTTGCTTTTTTAGCCAGGAGTCATCTATCAATACCTTACTTTATATTTTCCATGCTCTGTAGCATCTCAGTTTTTATTTTAAATAGTACTACCACATGGTCTCAATTGGCCTTTATCTTGTATTTTAAATTGTACAGCAAACAAGTGCAAACTGTCATCCTCATAGTTCAGATTTAACTAGCAATTTCTATTTTTACTTCTCACAGGACAGATAAGCTAACTAATCATCCCTTCTTCCTCCTTCTACATTGTCTGCAGAGTTGGTGAATTGGAAGGTAATTCTACAAATAACAAAAGTGGCAACATCATATCTAAGATTCACAGATTAATAAAAGGAGGCTTATCCCACTGTTTCTCTAGGTGGATTCCAACCCAATTATATAGGTCTTTCAGAGATCTCAGCTCTGGCTGAGGAATTACACTAAAGCTACATCCCTAAACCTAAGCTATTAACTTCTCTGGACACATGCAGCTATAAAATGTCCTATGGGCAGACACTTGGGTACAATTTCTAGTATTCATTTGTCTCTAAAAATAACTTGCCTAATTACACAATATATGGCTTTTCTAATGGATATTAGTGGTTTAATCATTTGATTCAAGTCAGGAGAAGATGTGTAATTGCATTCGCTTCCACAAACTTGCCTGGATTCAACATTTGTTGACTGTCTACCATGTGAAGGATGACATCAGTTCATCACCGCAATTTCTCTCCCTTGGCAAACTTTAATGAAGTATGAACCTTCATCAATTCAATATGTTCTCTTTGTGGGCTTTATTTAGCATGCCAACTTGGTCAGCAAGATTCTCTTCTAAATGACATCCTAAAGGTCTTTCTGAAAGTGAACCTCAAAGTTAGGAGGACATATAACATCGTCAACTCCCTCTCCAGTGCCCAGATGGTTACAATAAACACTATAACCTCCATGCAATCACAATGCTTGTAACTTTCTAAAATTGAATGTTTTCAGCTGCATCCCGCCTTCCTCATCCACACATCCACCGTCTTCCTTTAGACACACGCCAGAGGAGTTGCTGAGGAGGAGGGAGAGAACAACGCTGTGGCATCCAGCACCATCTGCAGCTGCTTGTTATATATACATCAGATTTTCAATTCCATGATGGGCATACCCAACTTCCTTTCATGTAGAACCATTTCTCTAAGATTCCAACACGGCGAGTGAAAAAACAGAGTCATGAACCCATTTTAAATTCATAGAAAGTGTCGATTTCCTCACTGCAAGTTGCCCAGAAACTTTAATTTGGGCTCTGAAAATTTAGGCATTATCAAGTTAAGTAGACACTGATGGTTGAAAACAATATTGAATCACAGACAGATCTTATTATAGAGCATGATAGAGTAAATATTGTAGGGAGACAGGTAATAATTTATACCTGCAATGTACTCAGTAAACATTTGTTGAATAGAATGTAATAACTTGGGAAGGAGGGTGAATAAAAGCAGTTCTGTTAGCTTGCTCCTAGCTGTGGTTTCTCCTGCATTTTTCAGTTTTGAACCCTGTCCTCCACCAGACTTTCTAAGGACGTGAATTAGCCCCACAAGGGATTCTCCTCTCATTACTATATGATTTGTCATTCTGTACACTGCACCAATGGGAGAATAAGCACACAATTATCTACCTCAGGGTGAAGTCCTGATGGCCTTGATTTATGATTCAGAACTCTTATGGAATATTTTTCCAGAAAATTAGCCCTGTTAATGTTTCTGGAGGAAAGAGAGGAGAGAGGGAGTGTGCAGACACCATATATCTTTGTGCATTAAGAGTGTTACTGTTTGTTTGTCAGTGCTAGCTATTTAATCCACACTTTCATCTATTTCCCTGTAAGTTTTTATACAGGGGCAAGTGCTCCTGAGTTGCATTCTACTTATACCACATCAGAAACTGTTACTTTCATCTCTCACTTATTTCTTTGGAGAACTCCATTTGAGGTTGTGGGACATGAGGACTGTCATCATATTAAGAAGTGTAAAGTTGCTTGCTCAGAGAGTACTGTCATTGTTCAGCATGGAAATGCCAGGATAAACAGTAACCTCTTGGTATTGAGCAACTGAAATGTTCCCCAAGCAGGTAGCATATTCCCAAGTCCAAAGCAGGATGGTCCGTGTCCTGCAGCCAGTGCTGCTCCGTCTGACTGCTAACAGCTCAGTAGATTCCTTAGCTCAGCCAGAGTGCTGCCTCTGCTCACACTGAGATCACAGTCCCTGGGTTAGCTTGTGTGAGTCTTAAGGCAGAGAGGATCTGGGATGTCCCCCGTGTATACAGAACAATGCCTTTCATACCCCAGGATCTTAATGAGAGTTTGGTAGATGGATGAATGAATTCATGAATGTAGACCTCTTAGACACATTTTCTGCTTTGTAGCTCCTTTTACTAGCTTCAGTTTCTCAAGGAGATGGACAATCATTGCTTAGTTGATTCAGGGCAGATACAAACAGGGAAAGTCTTCCCTCCCTGACCAAATATCTATCATTACTCTGGAGTCTGTCATCTAGTCATGACTTTCAAAGGAGATATTATCTACTTATTCAATAAGCACTTTCTGAGTAAGTCTTATGAGCAAAGGAACAAGTTTTGGGGACACAATAGTGAACATACACTCACCCACCATGCCCCAGGCTATGAACCCTCTTCCCCAAGCCCCTGCCCTCCTGGTTTAGGCTCTCTCAGGGCCATTTCTTGCTGGGCTCCCCACCACTCCCTGCATCCCCATCCTCCTGCCTGTGCCCTACCCCACTCCTCTCACCCTATATGTGGATGAAGAGTCACTTCCTAAAGTGAGAACATCCTCTTGACCTTTCCCCTGCTTTGGTTCTGGATTATCTGGTGACTCTTGAGCTGTGAGAGGCTGATGGGAGACTCCAGGGTTCTCAGCACCAGGCCCAAGGGCCAGCAGCACCATCCAGGGACCTGTTACAAATTCAGATTCTGATTTCACTGGCAAGATGGCTGAATAGGAACAGCTCAGGTCTTCAGCTCCCAGCAAGACCAATGCAGAAGGTTGGTGATTTCTGCATTTCCAACTCTGGTACCCAATTCATCTCATTGTTGAGTGGTTATCAGTGGGTGCAGCCCACAAAGGGCAAGCAGAAGCAGGGTGCAGTGTTGCCTCACCCAGGAAGCACAAGGGGTTGGGGATCTCCCTCCCTTAGCCAAGGGAAGCCATGGACTGTGCCATGAGGATTGTGCTATTCAGCCCAGACACTATGCTTTTCCCACGGTCTTTGCAACCTGCAGACCAGGAGATTCCCTCAGGTGCCTACACCACCAGGGCCCTGGGTTTCAAGCACAAAACTGGGCAGTCGTTTGGGCAGACACTGAGCTAGCTGCAAGAGGGTTTTTTTCATGCCCCAGTGGCTCCTGGAATGCCAGTGAGACAGAACGGCTCACTCCCCTGGCAAGGGGGCTGAAGCCAGGAAGCCAAGTGGTCTTGCTCAGTGGATCCCACCCCCATGGAGCCCAACAAGCTAATATCCACTGGCTTGAAATTCTCGCTGCCAGCACAGTAGTCTAAAGTCAACCTAGGACACTCGCGTTTGGTACGGGAACGGGCATCCTCCATTACTGAGGCTTAAGTAGTCAATTTTCCCCTCACAGTGTAAACAAAGCCACTGGGAAGTTCGGACTGCGTGGAGCCCACCGCAGCACAGCAAAGCTGCTGTAGCCAGACTGCCTCTCTAGATTCCTCCTCTCTGGGCAGGGCATCTCTGAAAGAAAGGCAGCAGCCCAAGTCAGGGTCTTATAGATAAAACTCCATCTCCCTATGACAGAGAACCTTGGGGGAGGGGTGGCTGTGGGTGGCAGCTTCAGCAGACTTAAACGTTCCTGCCTGCTGGCTCTGAAGAGAGCAGATCTCCCAGCGCAGCACTCGAGCTCTGTTAAGGGACCGACTGCCTGCTCAAGTGGGTCCCTGACCCCCGTGCCTCCCGATGAGGAGACACCTCCCAGCAGGGGTCAACAGACACCTCATACAGGAGAGCTCTGGCTGGCATCTAGCAGGTGCTCTTCTGGGACGAAGCTTTCAGAAGAAGAAGCAGGCAGCAATCTTTGCTGTTCTGCAGCCTCCACTGGTGATACCCAGGCAAACAGTGTCTGGAGTGGACCTCCAGCAAACTCCAACAGACCTGCAGAAGAGGGGCCTGACTGTTAGAAGGAAACAGAAAGCAATAGCATCAACGTCAACAAAAAGAATGACCATGCAAAAACTCCATCCGAACGTCACCAACATCGAAGACCAAAGGTAGATAAAATCCATGAGGATGAGGAAAATCCATGAAGATTTGGAATTTTCAGCGCAAAAAGGCTGAAAATTCAAAAAAACCAGAATGCCTCTTCTCCTCCAAAGGATCACAACTCTTTGCCAGCAAGGGAACAAAAGTGGATGAGAATGAGTTTGACAAATTGCCAGAAGTAGGCTTCAGAAGGTGGGTAATAAACTCGTCTGAGCTAAAGGAGCATGTTCTAACCCAATGCAAGGAAGCTAAGAACCTTGATAAAAGGTTACAGGAACTGCTAACTAGAATAACCAGTTTAGAGAAGAACATAAATGACCTGATGGAGCTGATAAACACAACACAAGAACTTAGTGAAGCATACACAAGTGTCAATGGCCAAATCAAACAAGTGGAAGAAAGGATATCAGAGATCAACTTATTGAAGTAAAGCATGAAGAGAAGATTAGAGAAAAAAGAATGAAAAGGAACAAACAAAGCCTCCAAGAAATATGGGACTATGTGAAAAGACCCAAGATGCCAGGTGAGGGTTTCTGCCACTGACCTGTGGCAAGGCATGGTGCTGTTCTTGCTCTGGAGACCAGGGAACATTCTTCCTCTGATTCTCCCACCACACCTCTCCCAAGGGGCACTTTCACAGACGTCCTCCAAGGTACAGGGAACTATGCTGAGCACTCCAGGACCAACAACCTCAGCTGACTGGTACTCAGTACTGCAAAGGCAGTGATTTCCTGCCCTCACCTCAACATCTGGCCAGCTGGCCTCCCAGGTGGACGTGAGAGTCAGTTACTGATATAGGTGCTTGGCCCCATTACACACCCTACGAGGTTCTTCTACCATGCCAACTTCACTTACAAGTAAACTGAGACACAAAGTGAAGGAACCCACCCAAGGCCACAGAGCCAAAGAAAGGCAGTAAGTGGCAGCCTTGACCTCTAAGCCAGGGCATGAGACAGGAAGCCTCCCAGACCACTCTCCCAGACCAGGAACGACCCTTGTAGCCCTAACAGAGAAGATGGAGCATTTGAATTTTGCACAGAAACATGTTTCCACCCTATTTTTACAGAGGCTGCTGTGTGGCCTATATAGCATGAAGGATATATATTTGAGGTCATTTAAAAAGGAAAAACCTGAAGGTTTGAGGTATTTCATGTGTGAAATCAATTAAACTGGATGTGGTCATGTATTTATTTAGAAAAAGAAATTATAGAAAACTATATAAAACATAAAGTAATTGAATATATTTTCCCAGAATTGTGCTCCTGAAATGGTGGGCATGAACCTTTCTGCCTATTGTATAGAACTCAGAAATGCGTCATTGCCTCTGGCAACATATACCAAGTATTTATGGCAACTACAAAAATGTCCTAATTAAAGAATGCCAGTAGCCAGGTGTGGTAGCTCATGCCTACAACACCAGCACTATGGGAGACCAAGGCAGGAGCATCACTTGAGCTCAGGAGTTCAAAACCACCCTGGGCAACATAGGGAGACCCCCATTTCTACAAAATATAGAAAAATTAGCTGAATGTGGTGACATCCAGCTATAGTCCCAGCTATTCAGGAAGCTGAAGTGGGAAAACCACTTGAGCTGGGGAGGTCAAGGCTGCAGTGAGCCATAATTGAACCACTGCACCACAACAGAGCAAGACTCTGTCTCAAAAGAAAGACTGTCAGTAGATAATGTATAGACTAAGTAACCAACATGCATGGATTGAAAAACTAAAAAATTACACTGTGATTACTAACAACAAAATTAAACTGTTATACCCATATCAAAAATATTGATAAGTGAAAGACTTTGTAACAAGGATATTAAAATATTTGAGTTATTTAGGCAAAGAAGAGGAAAACACTGGGCCTCGGGAGACAGCAGCCTGCCGGCTCCACTTTCCCCTGGGCTCTACTCAGCTCTAGGCCACCTTGCCTGGAGTCTTTCTGGCCTCTACCCAAAGCCCAACCCCAGCTCTTTCTTTTTCTTCAGTTCTCCTCCTACTTGGGTCTCACTCTGCCCACCTCTCTCCCAGCCCTTTGATTTATCTCCTACTCTCTCCTTTCCATACATTTGTTGAGGACTTGTGCTTTGAGATCAACTGTTATGCTCAACACTCAGTTAAAAAATTGGCTCTACTGAATATTGAAAAGGAAGCTGCATTTTCCCTAGATGTTCTTCCCTTTTTTTCCCTCTCTTTTTGATTATGCTTTTCTCCCTAACTGATTAGCCTCGGTTTTATGAGACAAAAATCAACCTGTATTTCAAGGTGAGGTAGAAGGCACAACTTGACTCCAGAGGTGGAGTTTGGACACCAGACCAGATTGAGGACTAGCTGAAACAGAGAAGAGGCAAATGCAGCTCTCTTAAGACACGCCCACCAGTGTGGATGTCAGTTTACCACTGCCATAACAACATGCAGAAGCCACTGCCAATTTCCATGGCAACAACCTGGTGACCCAGAAGTTACCACCTTTTTTCTAGAAATGTCTACACAATCTGCAAAGTGGGTATAAATGCAGCTGCAGAAGGGCCTTTGAGCAGCTACTCTCAGCACATTTCCTGTGGGTAGACCTGCTCTGCAGGAGCAGTCACGGAGCTGTTAACTGCCACCTCAATAAAGCTGTTTTCTTCTACCACCGGCTCACCCTTGAATTCTTTCTTAGCTGAAGTCAAGAATCCTCCAGGGCTAAGCCCCAAGTTGGGGCTCACCTGCCCTGCATCAAAGGCCCATAGTGACCTTTTCATTCCCTCTTCAGACCTCACCCCCCTTTTCCCTTGCACAGAGCACAGAACTGGGGCACAGCACACGTCATGGTCTGCTTCTCTGGTTGTCCATGTCTTTTCCTCTTGGAATCCACAGCAGTCAGGGTGTTGCCTTGTGCTAAAAAAGCACTCAATAAATGCCTGCTGGCTTCCCTTCTCAGGGTCCCTGGCTATTGTTAAGGGAAGAACAGTTTTCTTGCCTGTGTTTAGAAAGAGTAGCATGAAGTATGAGCAAGAGCCTGCTACTTAAGTGTCACGTATCAGCTGTAGCTCACAGAGAATGTGTACATCTAAAAACCAGAGCTCATACTGAAATCTGAAACAAAGGGCTTACATTTATCTGTGACATTATCCTCTCACCATTTTAATGGGGAGACTAGTGTGTTTAAAATAATTGAAGGCAATCCTAAATATTCTGTCTGAAAAGCCATATTTAACTACTGATACAGGAACAAGTTTCAAATCCATATTCACAGTTAAGGGAATGATTTTCTCACGTCCACAGATGGGGGTAGGGGAAATTCTGCACACAGAAGTAATATTCTCTGCTGCTATTAGGCTTTTCATAAATCATAGTGATTAAAATGCATAGTTATACTTCTTAATTTAATAACACCCTTGAGGAATAAACGTGATGGAAACATAAACCATGAGACTATAATGCATCGTCTGCCTCCAGAATAAAACTTACAACATTTTCCTAATGCCAGTGTGGCAGGTTTTCCATATTTGCCCCTCCATGAAACAAAGTTTTACCATCTGGGGACTAGGGACTTTTTATACAATATAGCTTTGAGAATCCCTTTTTAAAACAGTTATAGATGTACCATAATTATCTCCTTGTGAAAGAGAAGAGCAAACGCCTACAATTTCAGGTCAGGCATCATGCAGGTCTATTTCAGCTGTCCATGGAGCCCTCACTAAATAGATACATCAGCATAGTCATTTTACAGGGCTGCCACAGATAAACATTTCTCTGGCATGGCCATTCATTCCACTTAAGCAAAACCAATAACAGGGCAAATTCGCAATTTAGCTGCAAAACAGTGGCCAACAGAATCTTATTACAAAATCAAAGTATCTTGTTCTGGGAAAATGGGTAGATGGGGTCTATAAATCTGTAAGCAAGCAGGCAGCCACTTAGTATCTTATTCCAAGACAACAGCAATTCTTGCCCTAATACTGCAAAGATCAGTGTGTATTGCACAAACACAAGAACTGGGGGCAACAGAAGACTGTTGAGATGTAGACTGTATATAAATAAAAGACTGAATCATTTTTATTGTTGGCTCCAGAGTCTAGTTACATCAGAATTTAATAGTAGAATTAATGTAACCATGAATTAATTTCCCATTTTTTAAATATTTTATTGTATTATAGCAACATTAATAAAATTACAAATAAAATGCACTCAGAATCCCATGATTTCAACAAATCAAATTGCATTTATTTGCCCATTATTACTTCTAGTCTCTTATTAAAATATCTAACTTTTGCTTAGCTTAAAGAACGTTGCAGTTAAGAGGTATTTGATATTTTAAATCAATACAGAATGTTTAGAATGTTTTAAGCTTACTATTTTAACACTGAGGATGTTTAAGCTCTATCAACAAAAATGTTTTTCTGAGAATTATAGCAAGATTAAATGCCATTAAAGAAACATGATCGTTTGATTAACTACCAAGACTGCATACGTCAACTGTTTTAAGTGTTTCCTTTTCATTAGGACCAATTCTTGTCCACGTAAATTTTGCAACATAAATTTGATTCACTGATTTTTTTTTTTTTTAAGAAAAGGAGAAAGAAAGAAACAGCAAAAGAAAGAAAAAAAAGAAAAAGAAAGGAAGAGATTTAAGAAAAAGAGAGAAAAGGAGAAAGAAAGAAA
>PVKP010042264.1:0-18184 GCA_004027715.1 Plecturocebus donacophilus
CAGCCAGAGAGAAAGGCCAGGTTACCCATAAAGGGAAGCCTATCAGACTCACAGCAGATCTCTCAGTAGAAACTCTACAAGCCAGAAGAGAGTGGGGGTTAATATTTAACATCTTTAAAGAAAAAAACTTTCAACCCAGAATCACATATCCAGCCAAACTAAGTTTTACAAGCCAAGGAAAAATAAAATTTTTTGCGAACCAGCAAGAACTCAGAGACTTCATCACCACCAGGCCTGTTTCGCAACAACTTCTGAAAGAAGCACTACATACAGAAATGAACAACCAGCATCAGTTATCCTAAAAACTTATCAAAAAGTAAAGAATATTACAACAATGAAGAATTTAACATCAACTAAAGGGCAAACAGCTAGTTAGACTTAAATAACAGTATTAAATTCACATATATCAATATTAAGCCTAAACTTAAAGGGATTAAATGCCCCAATCAAAACGTACACTTAGACAAACTGAATAAAAAGTTAAAACCCATTGGTACGCTGTATTCAGACCTTTCTTATAGGCAAGGATACTCGAAGACTTAACATAAAGGGATGGAGGTATACCTACCAACCTAATGGAAAGGAAAAAAAAAAAAAAACAGATTTGAACTCAGACCTGGAACAAGCAAATTTAATAAATATTTACAGAACCTACCACCCCATATCCACAAAACATATATTTTTTTCAATATTATATCATACCTATTTTAAAAGGGATCACATAATAGGAAATAAATCACTTTTTAGTAATTGCATAAGCATTTCACAGATTTAAATGAAATCCTGAGCAATAGAGCAAGATTCTCGTTCTCTCTCCCTCCTTCTCTTTCTTTCTTTTTTCTCTTTTGTTCTACTTCTTTCTTTCTCTTAAAAAAAAAAATGTGAAGCAATGCCATTCTTCCCTTTCAATTATTTTTGTTTTAGAAAATATGGCCGGGCGCAGTGGCTCGCGCCTATAATCCCAGCACTTTGGAAGGCGGAGGTGGGTAGATCACTTGAGGTCAGGAGTTCGAGACCAGACTGGCCAACATGGTGAAACCCGATAAAAAAAAAAAAAAAAAAAAAAGAATAAAGATTCAAGAGATTAAAACCTGAGTCTTTATTAAAGACTAAATGAATCTGGAGGAGGCATCAGTTAAGGCTGAGGAAAGTAATTGTACAGATTTGTCAAGGAATTAGAATCAAAGTGATTACCTACATTTAAATTTATCACACACAAACTAAAATTGTGGAAACTGCATATTGAAATACAATATAATTTCTGTCTTTAGGTGAAAATTAGAACGTTCAGTGCTTTATCCTACTTATTTTGTACAAATTTCCAAGGTATTTTGTAATGAATGCAGTTAGAAATATGATTAAGACCCATAAAAAACATAAATAATAGATGAAATACCATATCGATTGCATGGTTCACTCTTCCACTCATCATTTACCGTGCAAAGTCACAAGAGGCTAAGAGGCACTCAGTTGGTTGGAATCATAAGTAAATATATTGAAATGTTTTCTCCTGGTGACTTTCTCATCAGTAGTGTTCAGGGATCACCTCAAAGGCCTAAAATATCTATTAAACAGTCTGAGATCCAAGTATGGAGACCCCAGAGGGCTCATTAAGATCCTAATACGTCACAGCTGGTTAATTTCAAGAAAGGGATAAATGGCAGCATAATAGGGCCAGATTTATTTTAGTCAAATCTAGTCTAACCACAGGTAGCCATTTCTGGATACTGTAATTCAGAACTAAATATTATATTTAGTGGTCCATCTTCCGCTTTAATAAATTGGAACTATCCTGCAAAGTGCTTGCTTGAAACATTCATCTAGGCATGCATATTGTCAGAATTTTAGCACTAGAGGCTTCATATACTGACTGGAATTCAAATTCAGAAAACACAATGTGTCAGATCAGTCTATGTCCAAATTTCTGTGCACTTTTTTTTAGTCAGGTTTATTGAAGTATAATTTACATAGAGTAAAAATCTGCTTTTTATTCTTTCAGACACATATAGTTGTGTAACCATCACCACAATCAAGATATAGAATACTTTCATCATTCAAAAAAATGCCCTTTTATAGTCAATCTTCTCCCCTCCACCAGTCGCTGGCAACCACTGATCTGTTTTCTGTTCCAGTAATTTTACCTTTTCCAGAATGTCTGAATCAGTGTGTTCTCACACTGCTATGAAGAAATACTCAAGACTGGATAATTTGCAAAGGATAGAGGTTTAATTGACTCACAATTTCACATTGCTGGGGAGGCCTCTGGAAACTTACAATCGTGGCAGAAGGCAAAGAAGAAGCAGGCACCTTCTTCACAGGGTGGCAGGACAAAGTGAGTGCAAGCAGGGGAAATGCCAGACGCTTATAAAACCATCAGTTCTCATGAAACTCACTCACTATCACGAGAACAGCATGAAGGGAACCACCCTATGATTCAATTACCTCCACCTGGTCCCATCCTTGAAACGTGGGAATTATGGAGACTTTGGGGATTATAATTCAAGATGAGATTTTGGATGGGGACACAGCCAAATCATATCAATGTCATATAAATGGAATCACATGGCATGTAACCATTTGAGTTTCATATCTTTCACTTATTATAATATATTTGAGATTAATCCATGTCATTGCATGCATCAGTAGTTTGTTTCTTTTTATGGCCAGTTAGTATTCCATTGTGTGGCTATACCACAGTGTGTGTGTCCATTCATCAGATAGGCATTTTAGTTGTTTCCACTTTTTGGCTATTATGAATAATGCTGCTATGAATATCCATCTACAAGTTTTTCTACAGACATATGTTTTCATTTCTCTTGGGTAAATAAACACCTAGGAACAGAATTGCTGAGTCATAAGTGTGTCTTTAGTTTTACAAGAAACAACTAAATTGTTTTTCAAAGTAGGTGTATCATTCTGCACTCCCACCAGCAATGCATGAGAGTTCCAATTGTACCACATTTTTGCCAGAACTTGATACTGTCAGGTTTTCAAACTTTTTGGCATCCTAATATGTGTATTGCATTTCCCTTATGGTTAACAATTTTTATTAGTAATGCATTTATTTGCCATCCACATATCTTCTTTGGTGAAGTGTCTGTTCAAATCTTTTGTCAATTTTTAATTGGACTCTTTGTTTATTGAATTTCGAGAGTTATTTATATACAGCAGTCCTTTATTAAATATGACATCTGGCTTTAAGAGTTGTATGTTATCGCAGGCAACTGCCAACATAGTAGCACACAGAAAAATGATTCCTTCATTGACCTCGAAGAAAACTTCACTGCAGCCAAGCATCCTTAAAGAAGCTGAATAATTTGAAACAGGTGAAATCAAAACCACCAACATTTTTGCCATATGGGAACTTTCCTAACCCCAATATCAATGCAGATAGAAAGCATTCTTTGCAGAAAAATGACCTAATTTCATAGTGAAAGATGATAAAATTATGAGCTTAAAGTACATGAATTTATCCTACTAAAAGAATGTTTTTAAACTGGGAAAGTGGCATTTATGAGCTTTAGCAAATAATGTGGAAAGTTAGCTAAGTCATAATGTTCACACAGTATAACTGGGTATTTTGTTTAGATTTGACCATGATCTGAATATAAGAAATTCAGATTGTTTGCTAAGAAATTCCTGTGGCATCCTGGAATATAGAGTTTAGCAGAAGTAGGTATTGTGTACACAAGGGCCTCTCATGACTTCCTACTGTAAGTTTTTGTCAATCAGCACATCCCAGGTCTATAATTCCTATAACTTTCCGGCCTGTTACTAGAAATCATGTAGCTAGTACTTATCAAATTTTAATTCACCTAAGAATCACCAAGAGAGCTTTTGTTAAATACCAACGCCCAACTTTCAGTCCTGAGCCCCCAAAATCCCAAATTAGTGGGTCTAAGGTAGTATCTACATGTCTATGATGATACCAGGTGATTCTGATGGGGTATTCTATGCATTACAGAAAGACTGCCCTAATTCTTAGTGTGTACTCGGCTTAGAAAGCTAGAGAACTGAGCTAGAGCAGTATGGTTTTGAAATACTGTACAACATTTTATGGAGCTTACCCTTAAACATGCCCTTCCAAAAGGCTGACCAGATATTCATAGTTCCTGCTAGCCACATTGATTACTATAGTATAGATTATTAATCAAAAATAATAAAAATAGCTAACCCTTATAGATTGCCTTAATATTTTCAAGATACTGTAATAACCCCTTATATACTTATTTTAGGGGTTTTCACATTTGTGTTTTGTTTTGTTTTTTAGTTTTTAAAATAGTCGTTTGAGACAGATAGGTGAAATACTTATCCCCATTTTAAGATGATGAAATTGAAGCTTAGAGAGTTTTTTACCCAAAGATACAGAGCATAATTTATCTATCTAAAATCTCAAGCACTAAAAAAAAAAATTGTATGTAGTACCTACTTCAACTAAATCTGCATTTATTAATGATCTATTGCTGCAAATACATTACCGCAAAATGTTTTATAATGTTGTAAATATTTTAAATAATCCACTGGCTCTCCTGGCAAACAAATTGCATGAGTTGGAGTCCAGAGAGCCAGAGTCTAAATAAGGAAGAGTGCATATTCAAAGACATATTAAAAACAATATCCCAGATTATTTCAAAATATAAGAGACAGAATTTTAGTATTTTTTTTTTTAAGCAGTAGGCTTTGTTTAGTAGACAAATAATGCTGTTAAAGTCTTTACAGGTAATATACAAGAAAGTCATACTATATGGAAGGTGTCAACTCAATTTTTTTTTAAACAGGGTCTCCCTCTGTCACCCAGGCTAGCATGAAGTGATACAATCATGGCTCACTGCAACCTCAACTTCCCAGGCTCAGGTGATCCTCCCACCTCAGCCTCCCAAGTAGCTGGGACAAAAAGCATGTGCCACCACACCTGGCTAATTTTTTGTATTTTTAGTAGAGATGGGGTTTCACTGTGTTGCCCAAACTGGCCTCAAACTCCTGAGCTCAAGCAATCCACCCGCCTTGGCCTCTCAAAGTGCTGGAATTACAGGCATGAGCCACCGTGCCTGGTCAGTGTCAACTCAGTTGAAGGGCAAAAAGAATGCTATACCTGAATAGTGCACAGTTCCAATGAACACCAGAAGAAGTCTGAATTAATAGACCAAGAAGAGAAAGAAAAAAAAAAGAAGGAAGGAGGAGGAGGAAGAGGAGGGGAGAAGAGGAGAATCCCCACTCAAATATATTCCTCTTTGAATGTTTTCAGAAGTCACAGGACTCGAGCAAAGCCTACTTGTTCTCTGTGACTGTATGTCATATTTATTTCCTACAGAAAACAGAAATCCTCATGAAGTTCACATCAGAAGTCTACGGGTTTGGTGGGGGATGAAATTGTTCTGGCCATAAGCTGTCATTTTAATTCTATCAAACCTTCCTTAGTACACATGAGCATGGAGAATCATTTCAGAGTTTCTTGGGTTGAGTTAGCAGGTGTCAATGCAGGTGGGGCCATGGGGTAAATGTCTGAAAGCAGAAAGATTTTGACATAATTTAGGTCATCAAAGAAATATCCTATGACTTTTTAAGGAGGTATTTGAAATAATAAGGTTGATGTTAGTAGAAATATCTATTTTAAATATAACTAACCCTGAAGTGCTGAGAAACTGATGTACCCACTTGCTCTTCATTTTGAACTCAGACTACTTCTGTCACCTACTCTGTCACCTCTTCCAATTTTTGAGTCATGGGAAACCATTTCATTGCTGTTATTTTCACCAGGGATGGGCAAGGGAAACTCAAGCATATTAAATGTTTGATATGGTGCTTTGTGGGAAGACAATTGAGATTTTGTTTGCTTGACTGTTTTTTAAGATAGAAGTGGGACTTCCAGCTATGCTAGCGTGAAGAGGTCAGTAAATTCTCTCTCCTCTCCCCATCCAAGAAACTGGAAAACTGGAAAGTATTGTCCAAAAGTACCACTTCAGGGCTCTTTGATATGTATTGCAAATATTTTTCCCAGTTTATCATCTGTCTCTTAATTTTACTTTTAATGAGTTTTCCATCAGAAAATGTTCAAGTTTATATGGTTGACCTCTGAGATTTATGCCATACTTGTAAATAACATTCTCACCCTAAGAAAGGTCTCATAGTCACTGGGAAACCAATTCACACTAGCCATTATCTTGCATTAATTTTCTTGGTTTTATTTTTGTCTGCTTGATGAGATTTGGAAAGCAATCTAGAGTCCTAGTGGGAGACTGGGATAATGCTCTAGTTTCCTGATAAGATTTGAAAAAGCCTTAGCTTCATTAGCAGCATATTTTTAAGACATCATCTGTTCTGTGACAAATTCTTTCATTTTGCTATGTCTAGATATCACCTAGAAAACTTTTTTAAAATACTGATTCCCCAGTCTGACTTCCTGAGAGACAGTTGGGTGAGGCCTAGGAATCTGCCTTTTTAACTCAAGTTCCAAATGACAGTGATGTGGATCATGTACCAGTTGTACTCTTTAATACACTGGTTCAAAGGACATTTTATTTCATTTGATCAAATTTAGGCTAGGTCTCTGGTAGAGGAGTGTATCAATCTGGGTCCCAGTAGGAGACAAATGTAGCATTCAAATTAAGATACACTGTTTGCAAGGGTGTGGGCAAGGATGAGGGGATCTCAGGGGAAAATTAGAGAATCTTGCTATAATCTCTGGACCTGAAGGGATGAGGAGAGGGGATGGTTACTATAGCTGGAGAGAGTCCTGTATGGTTGGCCCTCTTGAGAGGAGCAGTAAATATAATTGATCTCTTTGGTCAAGGGACACAGTCAAACTGAGTTGGCAAAAGTGGAGAATACATACCCTAACTTCATCTCCCATGCCCGTTCTCCCCCCAACCCCTATTTCCTGCTAGAGGTCCCCATAAGCCAAACTCAGCTGAAAGCTGGTGGTGTGAGCCCTTAAGGTTGGCCATAGAGGTCAGCCTCCTGGGGCAGAAAGTAGGGTGGAGAAAGGTGGCAAGTGGATCTGAGGAACAAAGAAAGAATCTCTGGCACAGGACTTATGGAACATTACATCATGGAGTACAAAATTTGTGACAGAGAAAGAAAAGCCACAAGGAAACAGGCAAGCCAGTGATTCTTAAAGGGAAATCATAGGAAAGAATTGGGAGTAAAACTTATCATCTGATTATTTAAGTAAGAAAACCATATTTTCTGTACCATAGATTGGAACAAATAGTCTATGCTTTGCTTTGAAAAGTTCTTACAGGTAAAGTTTTATGTTAGTTACACATCATCAGTCTTATTGAAAAGTAAATTTATATTAAATTATTAAATTAAGTCTGTCCTAATTCTAGAAAATGTTGTTACTGTATCCATACCCCAACACACAAGCTACAAAAACATTGTTCATTTTACTGCTGGGCTTTAAGTTGACTTCACCCTGTACCAACCTGCTGATAAGAGTGAACCACAAATGCTAACAAAAATTGATAGTAATCACCCTGGAGCCTGCCCTTTTCCACACCCAACCAGCACTGGCTTGGATTCTGTCTATGTCAAACTTGAAAGCTCTGGCCCTGAAAACTATACCTCTATTCTACATTAAACTTTTTGACTTATTTTTGGAATAGACCTGGTATCACAGAACTTCACTGGTTATCAGTTATTCTTTGCCATGCATGATTGCTAGGATTGATTTTGCTTATTTCAGATTTAGTGTAGCTTTTGTCATGTATATAATATTCAGCGTGGTCTGGGAAGTGGCTATTTGCATTTCTAAATATTCTCCTCAACAGGAAGGAATCAACAGTGATCCTTTTAGTGACATGCACAACTGCCAACATCTTACAGTCATTTCCAGAATCCCCTGGTTCATTTAGCAAATAACACATATGAGCCATTATAGTAACTCAATTCTCAAGTGCGTTGGTGCCAATTAAACTGTTTTTCTTTTCTTCTCAAGATGTTTTTCTCATTGCCCTACATGCTGTTCTATGGTTCTGTTGAAAGTCAAAATCTAGTGAGAGCAGAGCATCTGATATATTTATGCCTTTCCTTGCAGAACAATTCCATCAACAGGAAGGTAGAGAAAGCAATGAGGAAAACAGTTATATCGAACTTAATTTTAACCAACAAAGATCTGGTTGATGATTTAAAAGTGACCAAAACCTTGGGGCAAAGGGATGATATCAGTTAAAGTCAGTCCCTGACCAGGCGCCATGTTGGACTCTGCATTAAGAGGTAAGCATGCAGGGGCACAGCCCTACCTTCACAGCGTTCATTGGTCATCTCTAGGAACAAACACAGAACTGTACTGTATGCAAATCTTTGTGAAGTCATGGTGTCGCAAGGGCTCATGTCCAGTTGTACTTTTTACATTGGAATCTGTTGTCCTCATGTTTCATTTGCTGACGTTTGTGGTGTGATTCAAAATGTGAAAGACACAAAAGGAAATACAATGGAAATTCTATCACTCTGTGTCGCAGCCACCTAATTCTCCTCCCTATGAGCAGTTTATTTTACCAGTTTCTTGAGAATCCTTTCAGACAATCCTGTGCATATGTAAACAAATGCAGATAATATATTTTATCAAACCTAAGATGCCATTGACTGTAAGATGTGCCACTGTTACATATACTACTACAAAAGAAAATCTTTTAAAGCCCTGCCAATTAAACTATAATATGATATCTATTATACAGTGCACTCTAATTTCAGAGACAACAGATGTGACAATATATGCCTCTTAGAATGAATGAGACCAAGTGTGGTAGCTAACTCCTATAATCCCAGCACTTTGGAAGGCCAAAGGAGGATCTCTTGAGCCCAGGATTTTGATACCAGCCTGGGCAACATAGCGAGACCCCTATCTCTACAACAACAACAAAAAGTACCTGGGAATGGTGGTGCATGTCTGTAGCCCGAGCTACTCAGGCACCTGAAGCAGGAGGATCACTTGAGCCCAGGATTTCGAGTCCTGCCTGGGCAACACAGTAAGATTCCAACTCTTAAAAAAAAGGAACTGTTGTCTGACATAAAAGAAAACAAAAAGTATAATGATGTCTGGGTCATTTACAAAAGCTACAACCTCTGAGCCTGAACAAATATAAACCACAGCACTAAAGCAAACACACAGGTGTGACAATTAGTGCTGTGGACTTCTGTGAAATAATGAAGAAAAGAAGAGGGGACTTTAGAAGAGGTAACAGATTATTACAAATATGGAAACTGTAGATTGGAAGAAACACAGGGTGGTAAAATTTTTCATCCACAACAAGGTCAGGAATGCATTATTAAACAGATGGATTGTTAGCATTTAACGAGTAAAAATAGCATACATTTTTAAGTTTTAAAAAAGGAGATGCTTAGAAAGAACCAGAATAGGTTCTGTGTGTGTGTGCTATGGGGAAAGAACCAAGGAGACACTTGCTTTGGCAGGCCATTAAATGCGTATATCCTATATAGAATTTCCTTTCCCTGATGCTGTGAGTGACACACTACAGAGAATAACAGGTATAACAGTGTGAAGAATGGAATTGGTTCAAGTCCTGTTTCAAACAGTAACTATTGATCATGGGCAAGTCACTTCATTTTGTTTTTCTTTCTCTAAAATAAGGAGATTGTATCTACTAACTCCTAAATTCCCTTCCACTAATTCCATTGTAATGATAATCTGATAGGTCAGGAAAATCTAGAAGAGCTAGAGTTAGTTGATGCAAGTTGATGTAAGCAAAATGTCTGATGTTATTTATGATATATTGGTGGAAGAAATCTGGATTAGGTTCCCATCAAATTCCAATCAGTCTGACATCTGGGACCTCATGAGAGACCGGGAGTAGAGCCACTCAGCTAAGCCATTGCTGGATTCCTGACTCTGAGAGTCCTTATAAGACAGTATATGCTTATAGCTTTTAGCCACTGGGTTTTAGGATAATTTGCTTCACAGCGATATAGGACTAGGACTAATATGCACACTTGAAGAGACATTGACAAACCTAAGTGTGTTCCAAGAAGGACAGCCGGGAGGGCACTAGGTTTGAAGTCCTGTCACATGTGGAATACACTTGAGCTGGTAAGTAGGGCAGGTCTAATGAGGACCTGATGGCTGTGTGCAAGTATCTTCCAGCCTGTGAAGGAGTGGGCAAACTTCTCTGTGTAATTCCAGGAGGCAAAATAACGGTGACAGTAGCTTTGGGTTCTTACTGAGAAATCATTTTCTAACAGTTATAACTGGCCCATGTGAGAAAGAGACCCAGAAAGAGACTTGACAGAAGGGTCCCAGCTGAGGCTTGATGGTGCTGTCAGAAATGTTGCTGCAGAGGTCCCTACATGGGTAGAAAGGATGTCTCCTTAGGGATCGCATGGTTTGGGATTCTGTTTTAGAATACTCCATCTGCAATTCAGAGTGGATCACAGCTATGCTCTTAGCTTAAATGGATACAAAGAGATGTTCCTTCTGCATGAAACTACAAGCTCTTGGAGTTCAGGATCTCTGCCCAGTGCTGAAGGCTGAACAATAAGGTGACAGCTTACCCACCCACCTTGTGGGGTGAAGATTTTCACAATTACATTATTTTATATCTTCACCAACCTCTAGCATTTTCTATGCGCTTTCACATACCTTCTCTGGTTTGAGACCAACACTGTGAGTAGGTGGCAGGAATGACTTGCCTCTTTCATACAGAAGAGGACACTGAGACTCAGAGCCATTAAGTGATTCACCTGGAATCACACAGCTGGTAACTAACAAGTCAGGCAGGGACTTGGTGCCTGGATCCTGTTCGTGTTCTAAGAGAAACATCACAGGAAAGCTGAACGCCAGGTAAACAGATCTTGCTTGGAAGGTGACCGGAAGAGTCTGGGAAACTTCAAGGCTAATTAGAGCAAATGAACCAGTGAAGAAGAGATTAGCCTTAGTCTGTATTCCCAGAATGCCTTTCCAGAGGCAGCCTTTCACCTGCCTTTTCTGAACCAAATTTGTTAACTGAAGGAATGAGTGTGTGGTTGCTTGATTTGAAAACCAGACACTCAGACAGTTTCCTTGACTGGGAAAAAAACCAACCAGTTATCTACCAAAGAAGATAAGGGGCAGTGAGAAGGAAGCGTGATTTTCTGAAACTGTGGGGGTGCGAAATTGGTGATACTAACCAGGAAAGTGGGTGTTTAAAGCTTTATTCTCCCTGTGGTAAGGCTAAACCTTTTTCCGGTAAAAGCTTAGCTGCTGCTCAGTGGGTAATTTCTTATAAATATTGGAGGGAAAGGGAGACTCTGGCTTTGTTCTTAGTTATGCCAAGCCTGAGAGCTAATGGCCCGGTTCAAAGAGGGTGAGTATACCTTTTCCATGATAATGTGTTCTACAAGCTGAGGGAGGGTGGATCGGGGAAATAGGGGATCTAGAACAGGAAAAGTAAATAGCGCAGCCTCCTTTTTCAAATAAACTTTTGGCTCACACCTGCACTGGTCACCAGGCCTGGGTAGTAACGAGCCCCAAAGCCAGGGATAGGCAAATACTCTTGTTATCTTTTCATCTCTGAGTGATAGTGGTCCCAAGGCAACCGAGCAGCCCAGGTCTCCAGTGAGCCATGTGAAAGCTCCGTGTCATTTCATACACAGAGTGGTATTTCTTTCTTAAACAATCAGTGCAGACTCATTTCATCAGAGTTGGTTCCTCCTTTCCAGGGACTCTGAAGATATTTTTCTGCTGTCTGTGGGGAAAGAACGACAGAAGCATGAACCCACGTGTTCCCTCATTCATCCTTTGGCTTCAACCTTAAACCTTTTCTACTGAGGCAGAAATTCCTAGTGTGAAAAACGTGAGCTTTGGAACCAAATAGAGCACCTGGAATCCTATTTCCATCACTTACAAGATGTGTGAATATAGGCACATTATGTCCCTTCTGGGGCCAGTTTTTGCATATGTAAAACAGAATACTAACTTCATGAGGTTCTTGTGAGGATTGGATGAGATTGTGTATGTAAAACATCTAAGGTGTATCCAGGGTCATGATATTTGCATAACAAATACTATTTCCTTTGCTTCCAGCTTCTATTTCTAGCTCTGCCAGAATCTTGAACTACATCAGTTACCTGGGCGGATTCACCTGGAAGAGTGAATCTACTAAATGTGCCATTCTTATGGAAGCCTAAAAGCTCATAGAGAGACATTTCTGAGTTTTACTTCCGGGAAGGAGAAATGCTTGTGCTGAACAAGCTACTCTACTGTTTTATCTGGCTTTCGTGTGTCCAAGGGCATGCATTTGAAAAACAAATGACCAAGGTGAGAAGCACCATCTCTAGCAAGGATCAGGATAAAATGGGTGGTGAGGAGAACTTAAGAGTTTGCCTTAAGGTATCAAGCAAGGCACAGGCTAACTGACCCACTTAGAGTCGAAGTTGGGACACTAAAGAAAGGCTGGCCATCAGCAAACTTGAAGAGTCCACGAGCTCCTCTTTCTGACCCCCAGACTCCCTTTTTTGGATCTTTATTGCTTTTAAGCCCTCAGCAAGCCCATGCCCTCTGAATTAGTTTCCTGTGGCTGCTGTAACAAATTAACACACAGTGGGAGGTTTCAAGAAACAAATTTGTTTTCTCAAAGTGTCAGCAGGAACTTCCTCCTTTCAGAGGCTCCAGGGGAGAATCCTTCCTTGCCTCTACAGCATTCTCCAGCTTCCTTGACTTGTGGCCTCATCACTCCACTCTCTGCCTCTGTCTTCAAGTCACTTTCGCTTCTGTGCCCGCATCAATCTCTATTTCACTCTTATAAGGATACTTGTCACTCAATTTAGGGCCCACCTGGATAATCCAGGATGCTTTCTTCATCTCAAGATCTTTAACTTAATTATATTTGCAAAGATTCTTTTTCCAAATAATAGTCACAGTTCCAAGGATTAGGTTCCAGAGATTAAGATACAGACATATCTTTTTGGAGGCATTATGCAAGCCACTATTCCACCTAAACCCTTTTATCTTTTATTTATTTATTTATTGAGACAGGATCTTGCTTTGTTGCCAGGCTGGAGTGCAGTGGTACAATCACAGCTCACTGCACCTTCAAACTTCTGGGCTCAAACGATCCTCCCACTTCAGTCTCCTGAGTAGCTGGGACTACAGGTATGTACCACCATGCCGGACTAATTTTTTTTTATTTTTTGTAGAGGCAAGGTCTCACTATATTGCCCAGGCTGGTCTCAAACTCCTGGCCTCAAGCAATCCTCCTGCCTCAGCCTCCCAACTGCTGGGATTACAGGTGTCAGCCACCACACCTGACCTAACCCGTTAGGGAGCTGACCAATTAATTCAGGCAATGTGACTCCATGGATTACTCTTCCCAGGGGTATCTGCACTACAAATATCATATTAACCTAAAAGAAAAGGGCTATTACTAATTCAAAAGGAAAAATAATCACCAATAGTGCCATTTTAGGTACTAGCAAGGAACTGTTCCATCATTTTCTCCTCATCAGTGAGAAAACTTTTCCTGGAAAGCTCTCTCCAGAAAATTCTCCCACTCTCACTTCTCATTGTATAGTTTGTATCATATGCTCATTCCTAAAATAGTCTTAGTCAAGGGGGATTCATTATACTTCCCATGATTGGCTTAGAGCCTTAGACTGACCAGGAATTCACTCCAGCAGCTGAGGAAGTAAAGAGGACCTAGCCTCTGAGAAACATATAACTTCCCATCAATAACAGAACAAAACAAGGAAGGAGAGATTGGTGAGTGGTTGTTGGAAAGCAATCACCAGTGTCTACACTCCCTGTAAGTTCCTTCCTTTCCCACTGGCCATTGAGCTGATCCTTGCTATGTAGGCTGTTCCACCACATGGAACATACCTTATTGGGAGCACTTGGCTAAAAGACATTTAAAAAATTGGATATTTCCGATGTGCAATCCTAATACTTCTGAAATGCACGAGTCTGTGGGAGAAGACACTTTTGATATCCTTTCAAAAGACACTTACCTAATCATCAGAGGAATAGCCAAGGATGTCCACTCAGTATTTTGAAATACTGAGGTCTTAGGCCAGGCTCATGCCTGTAATCCCAGCACTTTGGAAGGCTGAGGTGGAAGGATGGCTTGAGCCCAAGAGTTTGAGGCTACAGTGAGTGATGATCATGCCACTGCACTCCAGTCCTGGCAACAGAGTGAGACCTCAATCTCTAACAAACAAACATATAAAACCAAGGTTTCAAAGCACCGGGAAGAAAGTTCTTTTCAAAACTCAGAACGTCTTCTTAGATAAATGTTTTTCTATTCAAATATTGCCTGAAGATATTTTTGGGTTTGCAAAAATTTAGAGGAAAATGGGTTAAGATACCTGCATTTAAATCAGCCTGGAGACTATATAGGGAAATCAGCCATATCTAACTCAGCCTGATTCTGAACCTGTGACCTGCAGGTAAAGCTGAACCTTTTCCCTCCATAGGAAATGTCAAAGCAGCAGTTTTCTTGTGGCAGCCCCTGCCTTTGAGTTAGCCAGGAACCCACCTTCCACTGGCACTGTACTCATGGGGCTTATATGTGCATTTGATATGGTACCAGTTTTACCCTATGACATACTGCCTTAGATTATTCTTGTCTTGTTATTACTCTTGTCTTTCAAGTCTACCTCAGGTTTCATCAAAGCACAAAGTAAGGCTCTGGATATCTTACCTACTGGGCGGCACTGATAAAGAGTATAGGTTTGAGCATTGGAGCATTGGGAGAAAAACTATTGCTTTATTATGTGATTGTACTGTCATGAGATATATCTTATCTTACACCATTATACCAGAGACCTGCAACCGGCTGGCAACCTACAGGACATATCTGGCCTGCAATAATTTTTAACTTCTAAATTAGTTGCATTCAATAGATACTGAGGACTACTAGAGCAGAGCAAGGGTTGAAAAACTAACTATTGGGTACTATGCTTACTACCTAGGTGATGGGATCAAGCATACCCCAAGCCCTAACATCATACAATATATCCATATAGCAAACCTGCACATGTACTCCCTGAATCCAAAATAAAAGTTGAAATTATGTTTTAAAATTTTAAAAATTGGTTGCATATTGAACATTTAAAAATTTTAAAACAAAAAGAGGAAGGTTTGGATTTGAATATTTGTCCGATCCTTCCCACTCTCTCCTCTCCTTCCAGGACTCTACTTACATATTAGGATGCTGAAAGTTGTTCCACAGCTCACTGATAACTTTTTTTTGAAATCTTTTTTTTCTCTGGGTTTCACTTTGGATCATTTCTATTGCTGTATTCAAATTCACTGAATCTTTTCTTCTGTAATGTCTATGCCATTAATCTCATTCAATGTGTTTTTCTTCTCAGATATTGTAGTGAATATCTCTAGATTTTTTACTTAGGTTTTCTAAATATATTTTTTGCCTCTAGCCTTTTGAACATTTGTAATTCAGTTATAATAATTGTTTTAATGCCTTTGTCTGCTAATTCTAACATCTGTGCCAGTTCTAGATCAGTTTCAATTGATTGATCTTTCTCCTCATGATGG
Organism: Plecturocebus donacophilus; assembly: GCA_004027715.1. Taxonomy (NCBI): domain Eukaryota; kingdom Metazoa; phylum Chordata; class Mammalia; order Primates; family Pitheciidae; genus Plecturocebus; species Plecturocebus donacophilus. The sequence goes on from PVKP010042264.1 coordinate 15,482, forward strand.
GATATATTTTCTTGCTTCTTTGCATACTGATAATTTTTGGTTGAATGCTGACATTGTGAATTTTAACTTGCAACACAATGGACATTTTTGTATTCCTTCGAATATTCATGAGCCTTATTCTGGGGCACAGTTAAGTTACTTGGAAATAGTTTGGTCCTTTTAGGTCTGGCTTTTAAAATTGTTAGGTAGAGTTAGATCAGTGCTCAGTCTACAGCTGATTATTTCCCACCATGGATGCAAGATCTTTCTAAATATTCTCATCAATGTCCTGTGAATTCTGAAGTTTCCTATTCCAGCTGGTGGAAAGAGACACTATTTTTGGCCCTGTGGGAGCACCAGAGGCTAGTCTCTCTAATCCTGTCTTGTAGTTCTTTCGCATGCTTCAGGTAGTCCCTCCCGCAGTCCCCTATCCCATGCAACAATCAGTACAGAGATGCATACTTGAGGAACCTTCTTATATCCAGAGAAGCCCTCTATGCAGTTCTCACCTCTCTAGTGCTATGTCATGAAGGCTGCAGCACTGTGGTTCCCCAGACTGTCAGCTCCATCTCCTCAGCTCAGTAATCTCCTAGGCTCTGCCTGTAGTTCCCCTCACTGCATGATAGCCTAGAAACCCTCTCAATGCATTGAGCTGCATCATAGGATCCACTTTGTTTTCCATCTCTTCACTGTTGCCTGACCTTAGCATCTAGAAAACTCACTGTTCCACATATTTTGCCTTTTTTATATTTGTTTCAAATGAAAGAGTAAACCCTGTCTCTGTTAGTCTATCTTATTTGGAAGTGAAAGTGTTTCTCATTCTTTTTAAATTTCAATTTTTATTTTGTATAATAAAATAGTACATGTAAAAAAAATTATTAAAAATTAAATCTACATAGGCTGGGGCATCCCATTCTAGAAGATGGAGTAAGCAGCTAAGAAGCTAAACAGAATGCTTAGAGAAGCAATCCAAAGGCTCTGAAAAGTAAAGGAAAACAGACATACAAGGGAAAGAAACCAAAATTTGACATACTAATGAGTTGGTGGTGATTTTTATTTTTTTCTCTTCCACATCTCCCAGCCTGGACTCAAACAAAGACCAAGAACGGTGGGCCCTTAGAAAAGCTTCTCTTTCTGGTCTCAAGAGCAAGAAGAGGGCTCCTGTGGGATACAGAGATATGGGGGAATCTCCTCCCTCATTTTAACTTTCTCTCCCATCTCAGTCCTAGGTGACCCCCCAGACACAAAATTACAATCTACTGATGGCAGTGGCTGCCAACAGACACCTAAAACCCAGGGAGAGAGGAATGCTTCTCTCTAATCATTGCAACTGTGATCCTAAAAATATGGAGAGAATCCCAGGTGCTTTTTTTTCTCTATGTATCCTCCTGCTGCTTTTCCCCAGAGGTGGGCTCAGTTATAGGAAACAAATGGCAAAGAGACTAAAGCCCGAGATTTCCATCAGAAGACCAGAAAAGGAGATGTGTTTAATATATTTTTAAGATAACAGAAATGATATCAGATATACCAAATAATGCCAAATGGAATTAAAGTACAGCCCAACCACAGAAAGACATCTGAAAAATACCCCAAAACTTAGACATCTAAATAGTGCTTATAACCTATAGATGAAAGAGGAAATGTCAAGGGAAATCATAAAGATTTTTGAATTAAATGAAAATGATGTAGCTAAAGCAATGCTTAGAGGGAGACTTTTAGAACTAAATGCTTACATGAGAAGAGTGGAGAGAAAACTGATAATCTGTCATGAATATAGATGCAAAAATGCTTTTAAAAATGTAGCAAATCAGGCCGGGCATAGTGGCTCACATCTGTAATCCCAACACTTTGGGAGGCCGAGGTGGGAGGATCACGAGGTCAGGAGTTTGAGACCATCCTAACCAACATAATGAAACCCCTTCTCTACTAAAAATACAAAAATTAGCCGGGGGTGGTGGCACACACCTGTAATCCCAGCTACTCAGGAGGCTGAGGCAGGAGAATTGCTTAAACCTGGGAGGCGGAGGTTGCAATGAGCCAAGATTGCATCACTGCACTCCAGCCTGGGCAACAGAGTGAGACTTCATTTCAAAAACAAATAAATAAAAATGTAGCAAATCTGGCCAGGCACAGGGGCTAATACCTGTAATCCTAGCACTTTGGAAGGCCAAGGTGGGTAGATCATTTGAGCTCAGGAGTTCGAAAGCAGCCTGGGCAACATGGCGAAACCCTGTCTCTACAAAAAATTAGCCAGGCCTGGTGGTGCACACCTGTAGCCCCAGCTACCCAGGAGGCTGAGGTGGGAGGATCACCTAAGCCTGGGAGTTCAAGGCTTCAATGAGCCGTGATTACGCCACTGCACTCCAGCCTGGATGACCAGAGTGAGACCCTGTCTCAAAAAAAAAAAAAAAAGGCCGATCACTAGCAGCTCAGGATTGCAGCTCCCAGTAAAAGTGCAGAGAGCCAGTGGATGCCACACTTACCGATAAATTTTTGCTGCCCACACACCAGGACATTCCCAGTGAAGGAGCCCCACGGGTCGCCAGCGTGACCCTTTCGGCTGGCGCGGCTTTTTTGCCGGCGCCTCGGCTCGGCGGCTCTTGGTGCGGAGTAAACGGGACTGAGTCTCCTTTTGGATGATGTTTGGCGCTCTGGGAAGTCAGAGCAGTCCATCCAGCTGACTGAAAAAGGGACTGAGAAGCCAGACCGGAGACCCCCGGGCAG
>PVKP010042265.1:0-18183 GCA_004027715.1 Plecturocebus donacophilus
AAAAAAAAAAAAAATGAAAGAGAGAAAAGAGGTTTCGTTTCAAGAGAGAGACCTGCTAGGGCTCTTGTTCCATTAATAAGCCAAGTGATTTTTAAATGAAGATCTTCGCAAAAAAAAAAGAAAAGTTAAAGTGGAAGGAGAAATGCCTAAAAGGGAAAGAGCATTCATTCTCTAGTGCCCTGAGTATGGCCATTTTCTCAGCACAGCCCAGGCATCCACGGCTAAAGGTGCAGATGAGAAGTTAAAGATACAATAGGACAAGCTCAAGACACCCTGTCTCTTAAAAGAAAGAAAGAAAGAAAGAAACTAGGAAAACTAAAAATTTATATAGGGCCAGGTCCAGTGGCTCATGCCTGTAATTTCAACACTTTGGGAGGCTGAAGCAGGAGGATTGCTTGAGTTCAGGAGTTCGAGACCAGCTTGGGCAAAGTGGAGAGATCCCATCTCTAGAAAAACAAAAATTTATCCAGGCCCAAAGTTGTGGTTTCTGTAGTCCCAGCTACTCGGGAGGCTGAGCTGAGAGGATGGCTTTAGCCCAGGAGGTCAAGACTACACTGAGCCTTGATTGTATCACTCAACTTCAGACCAGGCAACAGTGGGAGACCTTGTCTCAAAAAAACTGACCCTGTCAATTTTCTGTGATTTCCTCCTTTTCTGTGTTAAATTACATCTTATACTTATTTATTTTTTACTTTTTATCATCATCACTTATACCTAGAAGTTTAAGACATCCATCTTTTTATCATTGAACCGTTTGAGAGTAAGCTTTGATCTTAAGCACAATATGGAATCCTGTGACTTCATGAAGCTATAAGAATTCTTTTTTTAAAAAATTTTTGTGACATAAAATATAAACATTTATATAGTAGCTTCACAAAGTCACGCATGCAGTAGTTTTATTCTATTTTATAGAATAAAAATATCAAAAAATAAGAGGCTTTGGAAAGAACATTCAAACAACAAAATACATTTTGTAAATTTAAAATATCATTACAGAAATAAAAACTTTAATGGAATACCAGGAAAATAAAAACGTGCCTTTGAGCACTTTAAAAACTTTGCAGACAAGCAAAGCTTCATGCAAGCTGAAGTTACAGACAACACAGCATTTTTCATATTCTACAAAAAAGGTTTCCAATTAAATTCTAGATATCATGCTACAGATAAAACGGTATAGTATCTAGGACTTTCCCTCCAGAAGTTCACAATTTGTATAAATGAGAAACAAAAACTAAAGGAAATACTCACCTCAATATTCTATAACTGGTCTGAATAGTGCTTGCAGGAAAATTCATGCATCTGGAGCAAGAGTTCAGTGTTCTCTAGGCTTTTTGGATGACAGATGTTTCCTTTTCTGAGGTTTCCACAGTCTAGCAAATTCCAAACGCTCTAAAAATAATAAGCCTTGCTTTCTGGATGCCAAGGTTTTATAGGATTTTAAAGCACAGATTAGGTTTTTTGATTAGGTTTCTGCAGCACAGAGTACCAATGAAAGGATTTACCTTTCCATCATTGATTAAATTAACTCCATTTCTAATCTCTGTAAATAGCCCACTACAAACACCCTCTAGTGCTGGCTTATGTTGTCATTGATTTTGAAACAACTCCTATGTGGTAAATTCATGTTTGATTTTCGGGGGCAACAAGTCTACTTTCATTTCTGTTCCTGCATCTGACAGTATTTTTATACGATATTGGAATATCATGTAAAATTCCATTCTTTAATAATTTCTGCCCTTTCTTCACTGAAATCTAGGATCTGCTACCATCTCACCTTCCTCGTGGACATATAAATCCCTTCAGAACTGATACATTTCTACCAGCCTTTAGATTTGAAGATCAAAATGCTAATGATGATGGTGGATGGTTTTGGAAAAAGAGAAGTAGAGGCTAAATGTCTGGCATCTCTGGCTAATCTAATTTTAAACGTAGGGAAATTAAATAGGTACTGTGCAGAAGAAAATTCAGATGATTTTCTTTAAAGAATTCTGATTAAATTCAAACTAATCTAAAGGATATCTTTATTTAAATGACAACTTATTTGAAAAAATAATGTTAAAATTTTTATGTTTCATCAATATATAAAAATTGTTCATATTTATAAGTACAATATAATATTTTGATATACGTGTAAATTGTGCATTGATCAAATTAGGGTTTGACAATGTCAGACTTCATAATTTATAAAACACAATTATGCCATTTAAAAACTTTATATCTAAAGTTACCAACTAGTAATGAACTGAACATACCAAATTACAAGATATTATTTGAAAAATCCTAAATTAATAAAATATACATTTTATCTTTAGCTTTAAAGTACATTTTTTAAATACATTTTTAGCTTTAAAGTACAATAAATATGACTTATTTTCAAAAAGTAAAAAAATTATGTAGATATATGGATATAGACAAAGTCGTGTACAGAAAATATCAGTAGGACTAAACTCCTTGGAGATTTTAATGGCAATAATTTCATGATATAATTTTTAAAAATTATTATCTTTTTCTTTATATTTTATAGTTATTTGTTAAGAATAAACTTCTATTGAAAAAGAAACCTTTTTCTCTATAAGAATATACTCTCAGACAGGCATCTCTTATATAACTCACATAAATAATTATTTAGATGTTTATAGTCACAATTAGTTTGATATAGTTGGGTTTAGGAATATCTATAATAGCAAACCCTGTGGATATTTCTTACACATGCTACAGTTTGTGGAGGAAAGTTCAAATTGTCATCCATCTAGTGACTTAAAGCTTGTCTTCCACTCTAAAATACACCACAATACACACATATATGTGCGTATGCAAATATATGCAAGTAAAATACTGTGGTGGAATAAAATACCTTTGTTTGTTTTCAGAAAAGCTGTAGTTCTGTTGCCCAGAATGGAGTACACTGAAACGATCCTGTGTCACTCCAGCTTCAAACTCTGAGGCTCAAATGATCCTCTTGCCTCAGCTTCCCAGGTAACTGGATCCACAGATGTGCACCACCATGCCTGGCATTTCTTAAAAATTATTTTTATAGAAATAGGTTATCTCAACATTGTCCAGGCTGAACTTGAACTCCTGGATCAAGCCTTCCTCCTGCTTCAGCCTTCCAAAGCGCTGGGATTAAAGGCATACGGCTCTATGCCCAGCCTTGAAAGGAATTTTTATTCAGTCTCATCCAGATGTTTTTGCTTTTTTTCTGGTGCTAGTCCTAATACAATTAAAAAGTCCTAAGAAAACTCTTCCTAACAGATAAAAGGTGAATTAGTTGGTTATTATGTCGATATTCCCTGCATGAGTAATTTTGGTGATGAGCTTCTGTCTCATCATTCCTCGAAAAATATTTTCTTTCTGTCATTCTGTAATAACGTATAATGCTTAGGAAAAAAGCCTCTTTCTTTCTATGTTGGTCTTCTTCTTGCAAATCAGACAGAGTATCAGCTAGTATTTTGTTCCTAAGAACCAGCCCTGTGCCCTGTGTACAGGTGAACACTGGTATCAGGCCTGCTGCTTACCATGGCAGCTCATGGCAGTGCTCTTTCTCTGTTCCTTGTTCCACTTCACTCCACAATATCTCACACAGAACAAAAAGCAGAGCAGATATGTTCAGATCCTCTGATGCTAATTGAGGCCACTCTGCTTTTTAAGAAATACAAAATTTGGCTCAAAAGCATCTATCCAGATTGTATACAGAGCCTGGTGATCTCTCTAATATGACCTCCCTCTTTAACACAATCACTTCAGGTTCTGGATAGTTTTACAAACTTAAGTTAGCTGTAACTGCTCAAGTTCTCATAAATTCAGATACAAAATATTCACTTTCTTTGATTTCCACAATAGGAATCACAAAACAAGATCTTGCATACAAAGTACACCTCACCAAATTGGGGGGTTGGTAAATAAATTCAATTAAAAGTGATTGTCTGTTGCTAGTTATATGTTTCCCTGTAAGCATTTCCAATTTTGCTGCTCATCCCTCATCAGATGGTGCTTGGCCTCCTCTGTGCAAATGCTTCCTCTTCTCTTTCCACAAAGGGAAAATGCTGGTTTCTATATCTAGGAACACTGTCAGGTTGTTGTTACTGTTACCATTACTTCATAGTCACCTACTTGTATGTGCAGCTTCTAAACTAAATATGGCGAGGAATTTTACTCAATGAAGACAATACCATGTGAAATTTTAGGCATGTTTTCTTTTTGGTAGAGTAATTGACCGATCCTCAAATTTTATGGGGCTAGGTTAGGCATAGTTCTTTCCTCTGAGATCTTCATTTTCTGAGGAACTAAGTCTGATTCTCTGTTCAGATGAGGGTCTGCATCACGAATACCACTAAGTGTCACCCAGGTCAAGCATGAATGGTTGCACTCAAACTGACACCCACAATTGATATCATAGCAGAGAAACAAACACATAGAGCAAAACTGAGAGGAAGAGCAGTCCCAGCTATGCAGCCAAATACTTAGAATCCAGTCAGGAGTCCACCCCTCAGACACTGTGGCTTGGAGAAGATGGGAACACATTAGATAAGTTTTTTTTGTTTTTTGTTTGTTTGTTTGTTTTTAGAGATGGAGTCTTGCTCTGTTGTCCAAGTTGGAGTGCCTGGTGCAATCTCAGCTCACTGGAATCTCTGCCACATGGATTCAAGTGATTCTCCTGCCTCAGCCTCCCAAGTAGCTGGAATTACAGGCACTCACCCCCACAACTGGCTAATTTTTGTATTTTTAGTAGAGACAGGTTTTCACCATTTTGGCCAGGCTGGTCCTGAACTCCTGACATCAGGTGATCTGCCTGCCTCAGCCACCACAGTGCTGGGATTATAGGTGTGAGCCACGACGCCTGGCCTAGGTAAGTATTTTTGAGAGATAAGAAGGTAATACCAGAAATATCTGGCTAGAGATGTTCTTTATACTGTTTTCACTTCAATCTCTCTCTGTTACTTGTATCCTTTACTCACAGTTCAGGCTCCTTTCAATAGAAACTATTTTAGTCTCTCAGCTGTGGCCTCTTTTTGCCTATAGAACATCTTGCACATCACTCACTACCTGACCAGTTTCTACAACTCAGCATTCAAGTGAAGCTCCTATCAAAGTCTAAACTCTTCCTTATGGTATACTTGCTTTTCAGTACTATTCTGACATACTGCTGCTGCTTTTCTTCAGAACAAATAATTCTTACAATATAGCAAATGTCATGAAACTTGCCATATACATAAACAAAAAAATAATAAATGGAAACACAATCTATTTTATTTGTGGCAATGACAAACCTCTTTACTGCATTTATGTCCTTAACAAAACAGTTATTTGGTTTTCCAAATTCTGCAGTCCCTTTTCTAAAATGTTCCCATTTCCCTTTTACTTTCTTTAATATTCTCATGGTGCTTCACTGTTTCTTTTTGGGCCAACCTCTCTCTCCTCCACTGCCTTCTGAAAAGCTGAGCAGTAGGATCTAGCAAAGATGCCCTACCAGCTCCAGGCACGATGCTGATAGAGTATGCCAATCTGGTGTGATGGCACATTTTCCATGACAGCTGCTACCACAAACTAGTTACTGGCTTCTAACATTCTCTGCTCATCAGTGGTATCTAGACAGTGCACTGTGTAAGTCACCAGCAATGGAGTAGCTCCTCCAGTCCAGGTTATCTTGTCTACAGTCCCTGTGCACCAAGAGTATCATGGCTAGTTAGCTCTAAAGCTCCTCCCTGAGTAATGGCAATATACTGCCCACTGATAGTTTGGTAAGCTGGAGCTAGTACCGTCACTGCAACAAAAGCAGATGATACTGCTTTCTCATCTGCATACTTCTGTTGTATTCCTGCCTTTCCAGTTGCAGGTAAGGATACATCATTCAGTATTATCCTGTTGGAAGAGTTCTTTAACAGCATCTGTCTTACCTGTTGAGAATCAGAAATCCATGAACCATATTCTCTGAATATTTATCCTTTATGCTTACGAAGATGTGAGTTGCAGAAAAACACGGAAGTCTTTACTAGAATTCCTCCGGACCACTCTTGATATAAGAAGCTTCCCTGAATGACTCCAGCTCTCTGAAAACCATGTGGAGCCTCCATGCACAATACTACCAAAAAACAAAACAAAACAAAACCAGAAATTTGTCTTGATCATCCTTTTTGACTCTTGCAGGCTTCTTCCTTCCTATTAATGTGATTGTTTTTATTAATAAGATTAGGGTAATGTAGTGTTTCCTGTGGGTGTTTCCCAAATATCTTTGGAAATACATTACAGGTAAGGGAAGGTACTCACAAAGGAATTCCAAGTGGCTGGGATTAAGGAACACGTGAATGAATGCATGATTGAATTTAAAAGATTGGATTAAAAACTTAATCAACTAATCTCTTTTCCCATTGTGATTATGTTGCCCTCTTCTTTCAGTTGTCTCTATATTTGCTGCCAATCTCCCACAAAGATAATTTCCTTATGATTTTTTCAAGTAATAAAATAATGAACTTAAGCTTCCCCTATAAAACAAGGACATGTGTGATCCTAAAAGTTAGAAAGGTTAGAATTTCAAAATTTTAATATATAATAGATGATTGTTCTCAGCCATTTTAAGGAAACCTCAGATGAATATCGAGGACAGAAAATTAAGTCCTAAAATACTATGAAAATGTGAGATAAATGTTAAAAAGAATTCTGTTAAATGAAATTTGAAGGATGCCATTTATTTAGACTGAGCTCCAACAGACTAAATCAAAATGCAGCCATTTATGCTGAAGTTCTGCATTGTTGAACTTTTAATGTCATTGTTTACTTTGTAAAAAATCTGAACAGACAGATAATAGCCAAATGCCAAAACAGGCCAGCTTTAGCCAGCATGGTAAGGAAGTCCTCTATGCTTTTATCCTGGCAAAAAGAGTACCCTGATGTTAACCAATTAACTTGTTGTATTATTTTATTTCTTTATTCCTTTTCAAGTAACCTTTAAAAAACTGGTTCTTGTGCCATTCCCAGCATAGCAACTCTCTAGTTTTGGATAAGATATTTCCTGATTTTTGAATCACAGATAAAAGCCAATTTGATTATGTAGCTAAATTTGTGAAAATATTGCCCTTTCATATCTTCAAATATACAATGAGAAAACCCAAATAGATGTGAGAAAATTTGGCCAAAATCACATACACTCATAGCAGGAGTTGAGCTGAGAACAGAAATAACATTTTCTGATTTGAAAGCAGTGGAATTTTTATTGTCTAATAACAGTAACTTTCTTTTACATAATCTTGAATTTTTTGTTACTAGCAATGAGTCAAAGGAAACATTACAGGAGGACACCCAGGTAGACATTTCTCTCTGAGTCTGCAGCATGCTCAGCTATAGTTAGTTGAAATTATGAATTAAATTATGCTGGTGAAATTGAGAACACAAGACAAGAACTCCAAGTATGCTACTATCATGCATTTGCTTTATTTTGCCACACATATTTTCCTTCCCTTCCCTTCCCTCCCCTCCCCTCTTCCCTTCCCTTCCCTTTCCTTTCTTTTTTCTATTCTTTTCTCTTCTTTTTTTTTCTTTTCTTTTCCTTTTCTTTTCTTTTCTTTTGACATGGAGTCTTACTCTGTCTCCAAGGGTGAAGTGCAGTGGCACAATCTCAGCTCACTGCAAGCTCTACCTTCTAGGTTCAAGTAAATCTCCTGCCTCGGCATCTCAAGGAGCTGGGATTACAGGTGCCCACCACCATGCCTGGATAATTTTTGCAGTTTTGTTAGAGGCAGGGTTTCACCATGTTGGCCAGGCTTGACTCAAACTTCTGACCTCAAGTTAATCTACCCACCTCATCCTCCCAACATATAATTTTCTTTTTTTAAACTACATAGGTAAACACGTCTTAGTTCCTTTCTGGTCTCACATTCCTCAATGTGACCCTTATGCTATGGCTTTCCCAGAATTTCCTCATAGACTGTAATCTCTTCTCATTTTGTATACTCTTCCTTTTACAATTTCATCTCATCTCTCTGGTTTGAACTACGTGCGTGGTATGTCTCCAAATCAGCTTTTAATTTTATTTCTCTGAAGAATATAACTTCTGCCCCCAAACATGTGACAAGGCAAATGAATCAATAACCTCTTCTGGAGGTGAGGAGTCCTCGGTTTCTTATATAGCTGGGAAGGTTCCCAGTATTCTCACCTTAATTTTATTTCTCAATTTTAGAAATGTCTGAGATGATAATAATTCTACTAGAAATTATCAAAACAGAAGAATGTAATAAATGTTTGGTTTCATGGCTGAGAAAATTTCTCAAACTGATAAGCACTTTTCTCTATTCCAAAATTAAAGATGTGTCTTAAATGTCCATAGTAGCTAATACCACCTGTATATACAAGTAAATCTAAGCTAAATAAGATTCGCTATAAAATTTTCTTGGAATACGTGACAAACAAACAAAAAGGTAAAATTGAGAGTGTAATGGCTGTTGCTTATGGAAATTTTAGTGTCAATGGAGAAAGCTCAGGAACTTTAGGTGGAAATAGAAAGGAGAATTGGGTTGAAAGCCCAGAAGTTAAAATTGTGCAATCAGATCACTTGGAGAGACGCAAATCACCAGAAGGTAATGGAGTTTTCCTGTTACCTAATAAAGTGCTAGAAAAAATGTGTGAAAGTAGAAGAGAGAAAGTTAACTAAAGACTCTAGGTGGTACAGACAGAAAAACAAGGAAGTATTGCTGATTAGTATTTTGATAATTAGGTAATCACCTCGATTTAGTCATCAATTTAAGAGATTAAAAGACACATAAGATCCTTCTTCCCATATGACCCTTAGCCAGTTGCTGAATGGTGAAATACTGGCCACCTCGACAGTGGTGAAAAGCAGAGTTTACTTATTCCTGAATACTCTTTCCCAGTTGTAACTAAAAGCAACTCTTTAGTAAAGAATCACCTGATTTTCATTGAACACAAACTCTGGGTATTTCTTCTACCGTGTCTGTCATTTAATTTTCTTTTTCATCTAAATCAAATTAAAAAAAAAAAAAGGAAGAAAAAGCCAGACACAGTAGCATGTGCCTCTAATCTCAGTGCTTTGGGCGGTTGAGGCAGGACAGTTGTTTTAGTTCAGGAGTTCAAGACCACCATGGTCAACATATCGAGACTGTCTCTAGCAAAAAAATTAAAATTAAAATTAAAGGAAATAAAAATAAAAATTTTAGTGTGTATTCAGCATTTCCAGATACATCTAGCAGTTCGGTGTGCTGCATGCCTAACCTCGAAGCAGTAGGATGGGAACAGAAGTACTATGGAAAACACCACATCATTTCCTTACATTGAAGTCCTCTTGATCAGGATTTTTTTTCAGTTTTCTTGCTGAACAGGGCATGGCAACAAATTTCGCTTTCTTGCACATAGAGATGAAATCCAGTTGTTGAATATATGTCTGTTTTTTAAATTACCACCTCTATTTAGATAAGCAGATGAGAAAAACATAACCTCCAATTTATTTAAAATTGGGCTCTTTATTAGAGTAGATTAGCCTATGACCTAACAGATCCCATGAGAGGTTTTGACTGAGAAATGTACTCTCAGTTTTATGAGACTGAATAAATTATATATGATACAAATTCTTTACATATTAGTCATTGTTTATCTCATGTTTATAATCCAAAATATTTTCTTTCCTTTTTTGTTTTAACATAGGTTTCTCAATTTATTATAAAAATATGCACTCTCTATTATCTGTATTACTCTTTGTAATGTAAAGGTGTTTTGTGTATTTCTATAGTAAATGAGATGGAAATAATTTAATTCTTAGTGAGTAACTTAATATATATGTCAATTTAATTCCTGACAATCTCCATCATTGTAAAGCTTATTTCATATTTTCTTATCACTAGCTAGGAATCTTTATATTTTACTGACACATGTTGGTCATCCTTGAGAAAATTTCAAAATCAACCTTATAGAATAAAATTAAGATATACAAATAGTAAAAGTTCATTAACATATGAATCTGGACACTAATCTATTTCTTACATTTTTGACATTATCCTTTAACATTTTCTATCATATTATGTTACCTATATTTTGGAAATACTTATTAATGCTATTACAGAAAAAATATTTGTTTATATTAATTCTTTGATTCTTATGTACAAAGGAGAATATTACAAACTGCGTATATCCTGCTGAAAAATGCTGAGTGTATGATAAAATATATTGTTTGCTAAGAACAGCACTAAGGAAAACCTAGCTGGCCTCCCCACCCAAGTAGAAAACTACTTGGGGCATTCTAGAATAGCAAAACAGTATATGTATATCATACACTGGTTAAAACAATTATTTAAGCACGAGATATGTGGCCCTGACCCCGTGGCTCTCTCTTTGAGAATGCTTTCTAGTTTATCTTTGATCTAGGTAAGCAGGCACCAGCTGCCTTCCTAGTTTATCTTGGTTCTAGGAGAAAACACAGAACACCTGTTCGTTAATAATAATCACCTGTTCAGAGATAATAACTACGTGGGTGTGAATCTGTTCAAGGCTTTCAGCCTGGAATGCTGTCAGCTCCTGAAGCTTTCAGCTTAGAAGGCTGTTGGTCTCTGGAAAGTCCCGCTTTGCCATTCTATCTGGGTGTCTGCTTCTTAATGCCTTCAGTGCTGCCTGGGTGGAGGTCTCTACAGCCAAGCTGGTCCTTGGTAGTATTCAGAGCACAACAATCCATGTCTAGAACAAAGCAGGCATTTTTGTAAACATATATTCATATACAACTGTTTTTTATTTTTATTTTTATTTTTTTGAGATGAGGTCTCATTCTGTCACTCAGGCTAGAGGGCAGTAGTGCAGTCATAGCTTACTTTAAATTCCTGGGCTCAAGATTACAGGTGTGAAAGACCACACCTGGCTAATTTATACATATATATTTTGTAGAGACGGGGTGTTGCTGTGTTGCCCAGGCTGGTCTCAAACCTCAAGTAATCTTCCTGCCTTGACCTTCCAAAGTGCTGGATCTCAGTCCACCGTGTCCAGTCATAAAAAAATTTAAATTGTATTTTTGTGGAACAATTGAAATACAGTGATGAAGGGTGCTATTAAGGTTAAGGAAAAATGGTTGTGAGCATAAATGTAAGATTACATAAACTCCATTTTATTGACAAGATGAGACACAGAGCCATCTCCTGAGAAGAAAAGAGAAGTTGGATTGGGCTTGTTGTAGCAGGAAAGTTATAGATTTTTCAGTGTTGAGATGGAGTGAAAGTGGTAAATATTTTATTAATATTTTAATATTGACAGCAGATATTTATTCAGTATTCTGTGTTTTGTATTATAATAAACTCTTTAGTGACACGATGTGACCTGACTCTCACCAGTGGTCATTGGAACGTTTGTCTATTACCTACACCACTTCATTGGAGACCCAACACACCACAAAATGAAGAGCACAGATGTGGAAGATCAGTTGTGTTCGTTCAAATCACCTAAATTGTCCAAGGTTCAGTTTTCTTTACCGTAGATATTGGATTATAGAGGTTTTTATATTTTAAGCATTTAAAACATACCATATGCATGCCACATGGTAAGTGCTCAGTAAATGTAAGCTCTGTAAGCTCTTATCACCAGGATTGATAAATGACAACACTTTGGCAAAGGGAGTTTAGGTGAGCAGTTTAGGTGAGCAGTGCAGGTGAGCCTCAAAATGGATCTTAACCTTTGAGGGTTCTTGATTTTGCTAGGGAAAGAATTCAAGGGCAAGACAAAGGTAGCGGTAACTAGCTTTATTGAAGCAGTAGTGTTCCAGCTCTGGTGATGTTACAGCTTTGTGACTGCTCCTGCAGTGCAGCGCTACTCGATTGGCAGAGATTAGCAACTCACAGCCGTTTTTCAGTCATGGCTTACACCTGCTTTTAATTACATGTAGTTTAAAGGGCAGTTTATGCAGAAATTTCTAGGGAAGGAGTAATAACACTGGGGTTGTCAGTTCATTGCCATGGAAGTGGATGATAACTCCTGGGTGTTGCCATGGCAGTGGTAACCTTACATAGCACAATGGAAAGCTGCTTCTGCCTGGTCCCTTTTTTAGCTAATACTCAATTTGGTCTGGCGTCTAAGCCCCGTCTTGAAAGTCTAGTTTAGCTTCCTATTTTGAGGAAACTTGTTCAAGACCCCACAGCAACACTCTTACCCAGGTATGGAAGACAGCGATGTTGACCAGGCTTTAGGTTTCCTTTTTCTATTAAAAGCATTTGTCAATTTCTACAGTATACTCAAGAAGTATATTTGATAGTGGAAATACACTAGTAAATGTATAATTAATGGTGGCAGAATAATAATTAAAACAAAAATCAAGGGGATATTGTATGTTAGTGAAATGAGAATACCAAGTAGGGGGTACATGTGAGCATTTTCTTCTTCTATCCTCCCATCTCTTCTCTCATGGCCTGGGGGATGACCTTAAATTAACTTAAAATGAAACAAAAAGGCAGGCATGGTGGCCAGCTCCTATATTTCTGGCTATGCCATAGGTTGAGGGGAGAGGATCCCTCGAGCCCAGTAGTTCCAGTCCAGCCTGGGTAACATAGTGAGACCCTGTCTCTATTTTTAAATCTTTATTTATCTATCTCTATGTATATAAAGATATATATGTATATATAAAATAATAAATAATGCATAACTGCCATGACTTTATCACCCATACCCACACATTAGGCTTCTGTGCTAATACACCCTCTGTACTCCCTGCCTCCCTACACACATATGAAACGTTCTAAACAAATGAAAAATTGATGAGGTTTAAAATAAGCTTCTAGAATTTATTTTCACATCAACCTAAAATCCTAAAAAATGCAGACCATTGAATTAATGCCCCTATCTTGAACAGCAAAACTTTCAAATCTCTTATGTATTTTTAGTTTAATTATTCAAATATTTGTTACATTTTTGTTATGTCCTGGATATTGTATTGCCTAATTAAATGTTATTTTTCCTGGAATATAGTAGTTAATAAAAGAGACTTTTCTTTAAATTTTAAAATTTATACTATTGAAAAATAAAAGGACCAGTGTGCTTGTGTTACAGTGTGCTCTTTTAGCTTAGCTGTCCACAGGTGACTTGCGTTAATCAGCCAAATTAGACCCTCTGCCTTATTGCAAGGACAGAGGACATTCTGTATTCTGGGGTTATTGCCCTGGTGTACCAGGAAACTCCGATCATGGGTGGGCCTGGAGAATATGTGCAAGGTTTTATTGCATGGATAAAGTAGCTTTCAGCAAATAAGTGGGGTGGCAGAGAAGGGTGGAGTGGGAAGATGCTCTTCCCCTGAAGTACAACCTCTCAGCAGCAGGGCTCACCTCCAGCTGCTCTCAGCTGAATTCCATGTCACTCCACCATTAATGACCTGCCACATCTTCTGGTGCCTGTTGGTGTGCTCTTGTTCCTTAGCGTCAAGCTTCCCTAGGGACTTACAGGGTTCTAACACTTTACTGTTTGTTTAATCTATTTTTCAGAACATCAACTGATTATATATATGTTTATGTGTATGTGTGTGTGTGTGTGTATCTGTATATGTAAACAACAAATCATCAACACTTTTTCAGTTCTAAAATACTTTCCCATTCTCTTTCCTGCTGCTTCCTTTGGTGACTTTCTCATTATCCAGAAAACAACATTTTGTCTTTCATCTAACCAGGATTTAGAGGTATAAAAAAAAAAAAATCAGGCCAGGCACGGTGGCTCATGCTTGTAATCCCAGCACTTTGGGAGGCTGAGGCTGGTGGATCAAGAGGTTGGGGGTTCAAAACCAGCCTGACCAAGATAGTGAAACCCCATCTCTACTAAAAGTAGAAAAATTAGCCGGTGTGATGACTTGTGCCTGTACTCTCAGCTACTCGGGAGGAAAATCACTTGAATATGGGAGGCAGACGTTGCAGTGAGCCGAGATACTGCCATTGCACTCCAGTCTGGTGCAAAACTTATAATTAAAGTTTCCTTTCTTTGTAGATTGATTTCTCTGTATCTCAGGTTAAATCTGTCTGATTACCTTTGGACCACAGTTTATTACTCTTGCTCAGAGTCTCACAGAGCAAGACTTAGTCTCAAGAAAAAAAAAAAAATAATAAACTGAGATGATTGTTCTCTTTCATTCTTTTTTGTTTATATGTTTATTTTAGTGTTTGCTTCTTCTCCCTTTTTTTCCAACACTTTCTTTGCATATGTCCAGTAAAATCGCTAAAATCTAGCTACATATTCACTTGTGTAATGTGTCTC
Organism: Plecturocebus donacophilus; assembly: GCA_004027715.1. Taxonomy (NCBI): domain Eukaryota; kingdom Metazoa; phylum Chordata; class Mammalia; order Primates; family Pitheciidae; genus Plecturocebus; species Plecturocebus donacophilus. The sequence goes on from PVKP010042265.1 coordinate 14,209, forward strand.
CAAACACCTGTGAAAGAAAAGAAAGAAAGAAAGAAAGAAAGAAAAGGAAAGGAAAGAAAGAAAGAGACAGACTTTGTGCTTTCTATGTGATGAATCTTCCACTAAGTTCAGTGTGAGATCTGGAGACAGCTTATGACAATATTATTTTCCCTTCTGGAAAGCATTTTATATTTCTTCTCTAATGAAAAACCTAGTCTGTCATATTGTCATGAATTAATGTCCTGGTGAAGTCTGAGTCTTGAAGACATTTTTTATACAAGTGAAGGGTGAAAAGACCCAGAGTCTGTTTTCCACAGTAACCATGAAGAATCTACTCAGTCATCTTCCCAAGACCATATTAGTGAGTGGATGAAAAATAATATTTAGAATCCCAAAACTTCCAGTCTTGCCATGTCTCCAAATTAACCTGATGTAAATGAATCACTCACTATTTTATAAATATTCAAAAAAACAATACGTTATTGACTTTAGATGGGGAATATTTATTGCGGCTGTTACCTTGACCATTCCACAAAGTTTTGTTGCTGGTAGATAAAGTAAGAGGGACCTTTGTTCTGGTAAAATTCCCTGGAGTGACTATATCCACGAAGTAGGATTAGTTATGGAAATGTGTTTCTGGAAACAAATCATGGAAACAAAGGGAAGAATACATTTCAGGAGAGAGGAAAAACACCTGTGCATGTGAATGTTCAACATCCTGATACCCCATGGTCAGTCAGTACCAGGAGTAGCTCCACCTCTGGGTTATGGCACATTTCCTTCAGCTCCTCATACATTCCCTTTAAAATCTCTGTCCTATGGGCCATTCTGGCATTGCTTTTACTGAGTTGCTAAAAAATGTCTTCTCCCTTTTTTAGGCAGGCATGTCTCTGAAACTGGACCACTGTTACTGTTTATTCACCAGCAAAATTTCCATTCATCCTTCAAGACTCATCCAGAGTTGATCTTCGATTCTATATGCCTAGTAGATAGATATTTGTGGCAGTTATCATGTAGCGGGATTATTGCTCTGTGTGTCTGTTACTTCTGCTAGATTGTGAGGTCTGGTTGAAAGAACTTCTCATTAATTTCACCTCTGCCTCCACTCTCGTGGCCTGCCTGGATTTTACCATTACAGAAAACTGCCAAACCTCTGTAATCACAAAGTCAAGAACCTTGCTTTATAATCAAAGTTTCCTTTCTTTGTAGATTGGTTTTTCTGTATCTTAGGTTAAATCTGTCTGATTACCACAGTTTATTACTCTCTGTAGTTCTTGCAATTTGGAGGCCTCATCTTTTTTCACACTTACTTCAGATCTTATAATGTGTAATTTCAAAAATTTAGTATGAAAGGTAAAAAGGTAGAGTGTAGTGGATCACATCTGTAACGATTCAAGCAGTTTGAGACCAGACTGGGCAACATTGTGAGACGTCATCAACACACACACACACAAAGCCGGGTATTGTGGTGAGCACTCGTAGTCCCAGCTACTGGGGAGGCTGAAATGGGACGATTGCTGGAGCCCAGGATATTGAGGCTGCAGTTAGGGATGCCCGTCTCTGCACTCCAGCCTGAGTGACAGAGGGAGACCCTGTTTCAAAACCAACAAACAAAAGCAAGTAACAATATAAGAAATCTTACTAATATATTTAATTTTGATCATGTTGAAACATATTGGATATATTTGTTTAAAAGATTTTATTAAAATTAATTTCAGTTGTTTCTAATTGTTTTATAATGTCACTAGAAAATGTATTACCACTATGCAGCCATGAAAACTTAGATCATGTCTTTTGCAGGGACATGGATGGAGCTGGAGGTCATTATCTGTAGCAAACTAACACAGGAACAGAAAACCAAATAGTGTGGGTTCACACTAATAAGTGGGAGTGAAATGATGAGAACATATGGTCACAGAGAGGAGGACAAAACACGCTGGGACTTATATGAGGGTGGAAGGTGAGAACAGGGAGAGGATCAGGAAGTATAACTAATGGGCACTAGGCTTGAGACCTGATTGATAAAATAATCTATACAACAAACCCTGTTAACACAGATTACCTACGTAAAATGAACCTGCACATGTATTGCTATACTTAAAATAAAGATTTAAAAAGGTATTTTATTCTCTCTCCTTCACAGTTTTTCTCCAAATGCATGAATTAAAGAAAAGCAATGAATATATTTTCCACTGGATAATATTCAAGATGTATAGGAAGAAAACTTCTGAGATTTGATTAAAGCAATGTTAAGAAGAAAATGTATAGCATTAAATTCATCTGTTAGTTACAAATAAAGGTCTATCCTTTATTTGAGTCAGATAAACAAAAGCAAAAAAACCAAAAAAACCAAAAAAAAAAAAAAAAATTCATCTGTTAGTTACAAATAAAGGTCTATCCCAAGGAGTCAGATAAACAAAAGCAAATTCATGCCACAATCTAAAAGTAAACAAATAAATACATCATTGCAGAATATTGATTAAAATGTACACAATAAATAAAATCAACAAAGTGTCCAAGTGTCAAAAGTAGGCTCCCCCCGACTTCTTTTTTTCTTTTATTTTTGAGACAGTCTCACCCTGTCACCCAGGCTGGACTGGAGTAGTGCAATCTCGGCTCCCTGAAACCTCCGCTCCTGGGTTCAAGTGATGCCTTAGCTTCCCGAGCAACTGGGATTACAAGCGCACGCCATCACTCCTGGCTAATCTTTGTATTTTTAGTAGATACGAGGTTTTGCCATGTTGGTCGGGCTAGTCTCAAACTCCTGACCTCGTGTGATCCACCCACCTCGGCCTCCCAAAGTGCTGGGATTACAGGCATAAGCCACCATGCCCAGTCAAAGCAGGCATTTTAAAGAGACAAATTAAATTGATACATTCTTAGTGAGACTCAATTAAAGAATGGAAAAGTGGAGTTCAAATCAATAATAAATAGGCAAACACATATGTCATTCAGAAATTAATATGTTAATAAGTTTTTCGCATATCTGGCAAAAACTGACAGAAGAAACCATAGACAAATCTAAGATATGATTTAGATTCTAGAAATATACCCTATTATTTAAAAATCAAAACTTCTCCCAAAGAAAACCCTAGTGATTGTTTTCAGTGAAATCTTCAAAATATTTAAGAAAGAAACAACACACTTCTAGAGACCCTTTAGAGAACAGAAAAAAAGCAGTAATACTTTCTAACACATAACTTTGCCTTTCTGTCATGGTTTTCTTTTACTTTTTGTAGACACTTTCTCTCTCTGTTGCTCAAGCTAAAGTTCAGAGGCAACATCATAGCTCACTGAAGCTCAAAACTTCTAGGCTCAAGTGATCCTCCTGCCTTGACCTCCCAAAGTGCTGGATGACAGAATCTAGCTACTGTGAAAAGCTCCAACTTATAACTTTGATAGTCTATCCTGATACATGCATTTCAAGAAATGAAAATTGCAATACAGACTCTAAACTAACTATTAGTGCACAATTCAAAAAAGTTATCAGCTGGCTGGGCATGGTGGCTCATGCCTGTAATAGCAGCAATTTGGGAGGCCGAGGCAGGAGGATCACCTGAGGTCAGGAGTTCCATACCAGCCTGACCAACATGGTGAGCAATTTTCTATTTTCTTTAAAGAAAAACAGTCTTGGGAGAGAGATCCAAGATGGCGGATCACTGGCAGCTCAGGATTGCAGCTCCCAGTAAAAGCGCAGAGAGCCAGCGGACGCCACACTTACCGATACATTTTTGCTGCCCACGGACCAGGACATTCCCAGTAGAGGAGCCCCACGGGTCGCCAGCGTGACCCTTTCGGCTGGCGCGGCTTTTTTGCCGGCGCCTCGGCTCGGCGGCTCTTGGTGCGGAGTAAACGGGACTGAGTCTCCTTTTGGATGATGTTTGGCGCTCTGGGAAGTCAGAGCAGTCCATCCAGCTGACTGAAAAAGGGACTGGGAAGCCAGACCGGAGACCCCCGGGCAGAAAAGCACCACGAATTTCAACGCTGCTGTCTTAG
>PVKP010042266.1:0-18187 GCA_004027715.1 Plecturocebus donacophilus
AAATCAAGTGTATATTCTCTCAAATAAAACACGTTTCAAAAGGAAAAGTTGTTTTATGTGAGAGAACATACACTCAGTATGGCAAAATCTTTTTTTTTTTTTTTGAGACAGCCTCACTCTGTCACCAGGTGCCAGGCTGGAGTACAGTGGCGTGACCTCGGCTCACTGCAACCTCCGCCTCCTGGGTTCAAGCAATTCTTCTGCCTCAGCCTCCCGAGTAGCTGGGACTACAGGGACATGCCACTATGCCCAGCTAATTTTTATATTTTTAGTAGAATGGGGGTTTCACCATGTTGGTGAGGGTGGTCTTGATCTTTTGACCTCGTGATTTGCCTGCCTTGGCCTCCCAGAGTGCTGGGATTATAGGCATGAGTCACTGCGCCTGGCCAATTTTTTGTATTTTTAGTAGAGATGGAGTTTCACTGTGTTAGCCAGCATGGTCTCAATCTCAGTATCTCGTGATCTGCCTGCCTCGGCCTCCCAAAGTAGTGGGATTACAGGCATGAGCCACCGTGCCTGGCCATTTTTTTATTTTTAGAAGAGACGAAGTCTCACTGTGTTGCCCCAGGCTGGTCTCGAATTTGTAAGCTTAAGTGATTTTCCCACCTCACCCTCCTCAAGTGTTTGACTTACAGGCATGAGCCACTATGCCTGACCAGAGGCTTTGAATCTTAACTAAATTTATTAAAGCGAATTTTATTTTTAGCTAAGATGGTAAGTAATTTTGAATTTGCTCCCTTCTTCTGCCAAACTCTTATTCCCATTTAGTTACTAGTTGCATCTCTTGAAAAAGTCAAAGACAGTACTGTATTTGTTATTTTAATTTCATCCATCTATTGCTTAAAATAAATCAGATTTTTTAACTGTACTAAGACTTTTCTTTTGTAATTTAAGAGACTTGGTATCTAGCTGAGTCTAAATTCTGTGGCATGTATTTGAGTTACAATATAAATTTGTTAGTTTATAACTCCCCATTATTAAATATTTTGATGCTGAAGTATTCACAGTTGATTCATTTCATCCATTTATTTCCCCACTTGGTAAACAGTTATGAAAGTCTACTATTTGCTATTTATGGCATAAATGGTGGGAACTCCCAGAAAAAAATGCCCAGCCTCAGGGCTGTCACTCTGTTGAGAGAGACTGACTTTTAAGTGCCATGTTTTTGCTATTTACCTAAAACAGTTTTGAAAAACTATGTACCCCTTTGTACATATTAAGTTAATAACTACATGATGTTAGTAAAAGCTTAAATAGTGGCATTATTCAAGCAAAAACATTATTTATTTATTTTTGAGATGGAGTCTCGTTCTGTTGCCCAGCTTGAGTAGAGTGGCACAATCTCAGCTCACTGCAACCTCTGTCTCCCAGATCCAAGTGATTCTCCTGCCTCAGCCTTCTGAGTAGCTGGGACTACAGGCATGCGCCCAGCCAATTTTTGTATATTTTTACAGAGATGGGGTTTCACTATGTTGGCCAGGATGGTCTCGATCTCTTGACCTCATGATCTGCCCACCTTGGCCTCCCAAAGGGCTGGGATTACAGGCGTGAGCCACCACTCCCGGCTCAAGCAGAAATTTAAATGGTGACCAGAAATATGGAATTACTGGTATATTGTAGTATTTCGACAAAATACATCACTTTTAAATCTAATGAAATCTAAATGCCATTATTAATTTAAAAATATAGAAACAAACTGCCTTAATGATTGGGAATTTTAATTAATTTTTCTTTGAATTTGCTTGTCCCATCTGTTACTCCCTTTGAATTTTATCCCAATGTTATGTATTTTTATCTTTAAAATCATTTATTGATCATCCATCAAACTTTTCTGCCACAATAATTTGTAAATAAGTTAAAATTTAAAATGTTTTTCCTATGACCATAAAACCCTAAGTGTAAAAAAATGACTTATGGTTTGAGTTATTTTTACATTTACTATTAGTGTACAGTTGATGAGATGAACATGCATAAAGTTTTGATTAAATTGATCTTGTATCAGAAATTTATTCTTTAATGAAATGAATACAGCTGTCTCCTCTCTTCTTCCATTAGTTCTTGTGTTTGGCAAATCTGTTCCTGTTTTGAGATTTTGTAGATTTTAAGTGCTTAGACATAGATGTTCAAATATATAAGTTAATTCTAATGGAAATTTTATGATATCAAAATCTGCCAAGTTATATGTCAAAAATCATTAGTGATTTCATCATGCATCTATCAGTTGATACTTGCAAAAGAATGGGAACCACCCAACTTGCCAAAGGATTTGTTACCTAGTGCTTAACCATTTATTTTCTTAGCTTCTAGGAAGCATATCAAAAAGGCTTTAGCAAGACTTACCAAATGTCTTATATCAGTTCCCCTCCTTCCCTTCATAGGTACTTTCTTTAAAATCAGAAGCAGTTGAGAAAATAATAATACTATTAATATGAATACAGCTTTGCTATTTTTTTGATTAAATTATTTTATGTGTTTAAAAGATATTTTTGTGAAAACCTTTAGGATGAAAGTTTAGCTTACTCAATTTTTAGAAAATATCTCCTTGTTAACAAAGCCGGTCTCCATTGTCAAACCAACTAGCCATAACAAACTTGATTTGAATCATAAAATTTTCCTTCATTTTAAATTTCAAATAAATAAATTAACAGATATTTGGGATAATATGAAAACCATTGAGAAATAAATTACAGAATGCATACTAAGATATATTACTAAGGTATTTGAGATGAAAATTATATAACTCAAAAAGAATTACAGTAATGTGTTTTTTGTTTTTTTTTTTTAAAGAAAGAGAGAAGGAGAAAGAGCAAAAGAAAGAAAAAAAAAGAATGAAAGAGAGAAAGAAAGAGGGAGAGAGAGAATGGGATTCTTGTTTTATTGCCCAGGCTAGAATGCAGTCTAAAAATGGATATTAAAAACCTCTTTTATGCCAATAATTGTGCTTAACACTGGAGACAGGAAGGAATAGGGGATGAAAATAACAAATAAGTAGCCAACCAATATTTTATTTAAACCTGTGAAATGCTATGCAATTGCTGAGGAGTGATTTACTTCCAATTGTGTGGTCACTTTTAAAATAGGTGCAGTGTGATACTGAGAAAAATGTACGTTTTGTGGATTTGGGGAGGAGAGTTCTGTAAATATTTGTTAAGTTTACTTGTTCCAGGTCTGAGTTCAAGTCCTGGATATCCTTGTTAATTTTCTATCTCATTGGTCTGTCTAATATTGACAGTGTAATGTTAAAGTCTCCCACTATTATTGTGTGGGAGTCTAAGTCTCTTTGTAAGTCATTAAGAATTTGCCCTATGTATCTGGGTGCTCCTGTATTGGGTGCATATATATTTAGGATCTTTAGCTCTTCTTGTTGCATTGATCCTTTCACCACCATGTGATGTCCCTCTTTGTTTCTTATGATCTTTGTTGTTTTAAAGTCTGTTTTATCAGAGACAAAAATTGCAGCTTCTGGTAATGCTAGCTGGCTGTTTTGCCCATTAGTTGATGTAGATTCTTCATTATGGTGATGCTCTTTACCTTTTGGTATGTTTTTGGAATGGCTGATACTGTTGTTCCCATCTATGTGTAGTGCTTCTTTCAGAAGCTCTTGTAAAGCAGGCCTGGTGGTGATGAAATCTCTGAGTACTTGCTTGTTCACAAAAAATTTTATTTTTCCTTCACTTATGAAGCTTAGTTTGGCCAGATATGAAATTCTAGGCTGAAGGTTCTTTTCTTTAAGGATGTTGAATGTTGGCCCCCACTCACTTCTGGCCTTCAGGGTCTCCGCTGAGAGATCTGCTGTGAGTCTGATGGGCTTCCCTTTGCAGGTAACCCAACCCTTCTCTCTGGCTGCCCTTAGCATTTTCTCCTTCATTTCAACCCTGGTGAATCTGACGATTATGTGCCTTGGAGTTGCTCTTCTTGAGGAATATCTTTGTGGTGTTCTCTGTATTTCCTGGACTTGAATGTTGGCCTGCCTTGCTAGGTTGGGGAAGTTTTTCTGGATAATATTCTGAAGAGTATTTTCCAGCTTGGATTCATTCTCTTTGTCACATTTAGATACACCTATCAAACGTAGATTAGGTCTTTTCACATAGGCCCATATTTCTTGGAGACTTTGTTCATTCCTTTTTACCCTTTTTTCTGTCATCTTGCCTTCTTGTTTTATTTCATTGAGTTGATCTTCGACCTCTGTTATCCTTTCTTCTGCTTGGTCAGTTCAGCTGTTGAAACTTGTGCATGCTTTGTGACGTTCTCGTGTTGTGTTTTTCAGCTCCATCAATTCACTTATATTCCTCTCTAAGTTGTCCATTCTTGTTAGCATTTCATTAAATCTTCTTTCAAGGTTCTTAGTTTCTTTGCATTGGGTTAGAACATGTTCTTTTTAGCTCACAGAAGTTTCTTATTATCCACCTTCTGAAGCCTGATTCTGACAGATCTTCACACTCATTATCCATCAGGTCTTGTTCCCTTGCTAATGAGGAGGTGCGATCCCCTGTAGTAGGAGAGGCATTCTGATTTCGGGTGTTCTCAGCCTTTTTGCCCTGGTTTCTTCCCATTTTTGTGGATTTATCCACCTGTCATCTTTGTAATTGCCGACTTTCAGATTGGGTCTCTGAGTGGACGTCTGGCTTGTTGGTGATGAAGTTTTTTCTGTTTCTTAGTTTTTCTTCAGTGGATGCCCCTTCCCCACAGAGCTAGGTCTTCCTAGGTTCAGCTGTGCTTGCTGTGAAACTCTCAGTCCTCAGCGCTTTCAATTGCTGTTCTCCTTGTGGGAATGGGACCAGCTGAGCCCGACTAAAAGGGCACCCCGTCCTGTACACTCTGCACTGAGAAGCGCTGCGCCGGGGCGCGAGCAAAACAGTCGCACCGGCCAAAAGAGTCATGCTGGCGACCCGTGTGGCTCCTCTGCTGGGAATCTCCCAGTTTGTGGGCCACAAAAATTCGTCTGAAATTGTGGCATCCACTTGCTGTCTGCGCTTTCACTGGGAGCTACAATCCTGAGCTGCTGCTAAGCAGCCATCTTGGATCTCTCTCCAGTAATGTGTTTTTATAATTTAAAAACATGCTGCTTATCATGTTAGATTAAAAATTAAATAAGTAAAATATGAAGCAAGAGATATGATAAAAGTTGTGTTATTCCTTTATTTATTATTTTCGATACAAGGTTTTACTCTGTCACCTAGGCTAGAGTGCACTGGCACCATCCTGGCTCACTGTACCCTTGACCTCCTAGCCTCAAGTGATCCACCCATCTCAACCTCGCCAGTAACTGGGACTACAGTCATGTGCTACTGTGCCTGGCTAGTTTTTGTATTTTTTGTTGCGACAGTATTTCACAGTGTTGGCCAGGTTGGTCTTGAATTCCTGGGCTCAGGGGATCCCTCAAGTGATCTACCTGCCTCAGCCTCCTAAAGTGCTGGGATTACAGGCATAAGCCACTGGATCTGGCCTGTTATTACTTTTTAAATGTGTGTTCCTACATCTTCTGATCTCTGATCTCAGCTATTAGGTATAAATAAAAGCAAATGAATTAGAAATAACTTTACATTTTTATTTTGAGTACTTAATGAAAGAGAAAGATACCTACTGCTTAAAACTACTCATTATTACAGCTAGCATATCTTATTTTTTGTTAGTAGAAGGTAGAAATATTAAACTGTTGAAAAGCTATGAGAATTGACTAATTAGAATAAAACTTTAATGATATTATTTGACAAAATAGGTTTTAACTTTTTATCTGTGACTCTCACACAGCACAATTTGAATGACATGGCAGTCTTGGAAAATATTTCTGTTATATTTAAAGGAGTCAGCCTCCATAATTGATATTGTTTCAGCTCTCTGAATAGCTTTTTCTTCTAGCTAATAAATATTCAAGGAATGAGTTTTGAGAGTTGCATATATTTAAATTCTTGGCCCAGTGTAGTGGCTCACACCTGTAATCTCAGCACTTTGGGAGGCTGAGGCAGGTGGATGACTTGGGACCAGGAGTTTGAGACCAACCTGGCCAACATGGCAAAACCCTCTCTCTAATTAGCCAGGTGTGGTGGTGCATGCCTGTAATCCAGCTACTTGAGAGGCTGAGAATCACATGGGTCTGGTAGGTGGAAGTTGCAGTGAGCCAAGATTGCACCACTGCACTCCAGCCTGGATGACACAGCAAGACCTTGTCTCTAAAAAAAAAAAAAACTTGAAAAAGTGTGTCTTTTTATGTATCTATTTTTTTTAAACCAGTGTTCTCTTTGCATTGCTTTTATCATATTCTCCCCGAAGAGCAATGCATTCTTGGACAGTACTGAGTGGAGGTGGGAGTGTGGGGGGAATACTTGTTAAAGGAAACTTTAAACAATTGTGCACAGATTATAATATATTAGAATTTAGGATGTTCTAGCAGGGGCCAAAATGTCTTATTTTTAACTCTGAAAAATATGTGACTGGAAAAGATAAGAATCCCAGTAATGGATTGTTTATGGCACCTCAATTATCATTCATAAATGCTTCCCTGAAATAATATTTTGGCTTGTCTGTTTGTTTGGGTCTCTGGAGTTTATTATTCCTTCAGGCTCTGCATCATAAATTCTGAATGGAGGTAAGATTCCTACTTCTTTGTGAGGGGCACAGAGCTGGAAGATAAAAGAGGGGAGAGCCTGTTTTGAAAGCAAAGAAGTACATGTGGAAGGTATCTGTAAACAGATTCTTGGGAAGTCTCCCACTGTTTCTTGTGTACCTTTAGAAAGAAAGACAACAACAGATAGGCTCCTTATAGTTTATGCATTTAATAGAGAAACTCTTTAATTGCTTAATGAGAATGATTTAGAAATTATATGGAAAAAGTTCCAAGGGGGAGGCATCAGGGAACTAGTTGAGATAGGTACAGTGACATTTACAGCAGATAGTGATAACTTTCGACAAAGTACTCAATAGAAGAAAAGATTAAAGGCGGATACAGGAACTTCAGAGTCATACTGAAAACATGCAGCCTGGGGACAAACTGCCCCCCTCACCTCACAGGCTCCTAAGATGGTTACTGTTTCACCACAGCCCAGTAATTTATGTTCGAACAGCAACTGAAATGTCAAAAAAGATTACATTATGTTCAGTGACCTGGTTAAGATGATGGAGGAACTTTATGGTTTATTTTAGAAAGTTTTTTACGGAAATAGTTAATGTAAAAGAAATTTTATTGCTTAAAAGAGTAAGTTTTAAAAGAACTCCAAGTTATCATGAAAATCCCCTTAGGAAGCCTCTTTCTTTGTATGAGACAGCACTTTAATTCTCAGATGACAAATTAAGGATGTACTTTATTTTTGGTAAAATGATTTTTCTCTTGATTTCACCATTATCCCTTATGTCTCAGTTGTGTAAAACACTATGTTGAGAAATCTTGGTTAATTTGGTTTATTCTAGCTTAGTGTTTCCGCAGTGTCGTTCTACAGCCAGCAGCACCAGCATCACCTGGGAACTTGTCAGAAATACAAATTCTTGGGCCCTTTTCAGACCTGTTGAATTTGAAACTCTGGGAGTATAGCTCAACAGACTGTTTTTTTAGAAAGCCCTTCAGGTGATTGTGATACATGCTGAAGTTTGAGAACCGCTGGCCTAGCTTCTGAATTATTTCTGACAATTATTTTTGATTTTAGAAACTTGAAAGTCCATAGACATTAGACGTTAAATGACTGGCTCATAGACACAGTTCTGATCAGTAGTAGGGGTGGGTCAAGAATGCGGATCTATTTACAGTTTTAAATAAAGTATTTAAATTGCATGATGGTACATCTACTAAATACAGGTATAAAAATGCTTAAAAAGATGTGAACAGATACAAACAAATTCAATCTGTTCAAATATAAGATGTGAATATATATGTCCATAGATCTGATAATACATTGTGATGGAGTAAAGTTTGGGAATCCACAGGTGGTTAATATTTGAAAATTAATTAGTGTAAGTTATATTGACAGAATAAAGAAAAATCACGTGATCATCTCAGTGGATATAGAAAAGGTTTCTGGTAAAATTTAATACTAATTTATAATAAAAACTTGTAGCAAATTAATAGAGGCAAAGTTCCTCAGTGCAGTAGAGCAGTCTTTCTCAGTCTTCTTACTGTGGAGGAACTATTGAAATAATTTTCAGGTCTCAGAGAACCCGTTCAGAGAATTGTTATACCTCCAGTTTGCATATATTAACCTAATCAGTAAATTGTAGATATGATGAGTTTATAATAATTGTCAGTGTTCTTTTGACAAGAGAATGATATTTTTGTCTTTGGATTTATTTTGTCCAACTTATTAGCCTGCTCTTTGTGTGTGTAGTTGCTCTCTACTCCCCAGAAAGGATCTCCACTCTAGTGCAAGTCAGTGGTATAGGGAGAGGAAACGAGTATTTTTCATTTTTAAAATTTTTCTACTTGATTTCTTCTTTCACCTCATCAAAGTAGGCAACTTACTTGTTCTCAGTTGGGCAGAAACTTGAGATAAGAAAGGATCCTTTACCCAGGTTCACATTTGTGTTGGAAGAAAGGGAAAGTATTGTTTAATTTTGTGTTTTAGTTCTTCCAGGTGGTTTTCGAGAATGCGTCATACTTGCTGGTATCCTTCTTCACTTTCAAGTCCAAACAGCATTACAAGATTTCCTTTGCCACATCATTTTTCTAGAGATTCAGTTTTCCTTTTAAATCCAAATGTCTTGTCACTTAAAGTCCAATCATTTTTTTCTAAACTTGTTCAACTGGTTCATATTATTTTAAAAAGTCTGGTAAGAGGCTAGCTCCTGCGGTCACTCTTCATTTTCAAAGCACTCAGTAAAGGATGGCCTACTATTTTCTTGAAAGTACTTCTGTAACTCAGCTTTCAGCTTTGGTGTTCTGTTGAGAATACCTCCTCTGCTAAGCCACTGGATTTCTGTATGTAGCAAGAGATTTAGGTGCTCAAGTGTACTGGTCTGTGTTTAATAAAGCAAATCATTTTTAAACATCATTCAAGACATTTTTTTTTTTAACGGAGATGGGGTCTTGCTATGTTTCCCAGGCTGGTCTTAAACTCCTGGCCTCAAGCAATCCTCCTGTGTTGGTCTCCCACAGTGCTGGGATTATAAGTGTGTGCCACTGCACCTGGCCCATTCAAGACATCTTACAAGGATTTTTGATGCTGGTACCTCTCTGAAAAAAAGCAGTGTCATGAGTTGTTTTTTTTTTTTTTTAAACAAGAGAGGTAAAATCTTGCTGTGAGCCAGCCCCTAATGGGAAACTTCACTGTAGATGCCAACGCAGTTTTTCTAAGATGGACTTCTTGTTTGACTTAAGATATGAAGACATCACATTGATATGTCATGCCCTTTGTTTATGGTAGTTTTCTTGCAGCACAAAAATTTTTATTGAAATGTATTGTTTAAAAAATGTACAAGACATATATGGTGAAATCTGTTGGTTTGTCAGCCTGGATAAACAAGCTGTTTCTCAGTTTATTAAATAAACCTCTTAGCATCATGTGACATGGCATCAATTTGTCAACTTACCGTATTGTTTGAGAGTGGAGCCTTTTCAGTTTCTCATAATGTACATTTTACTCACTGTCACTGAGCATACTGACATGATTAGGTTCCCATCAACGGTGTGATTCTACCCCCATCCCCCCTTTTTGGACAATAAATTCTGCTACTAATAACATGCCTTATAAGCCTTTTCACTGAATGTGATTTTAAAAAACAAAAACTAAGAGCTTTACTCTGAGATACCAATAAAGTACGCTGACTTGTCCAGTAGCTGTGATTTCTGTTTCAGTGTTTTTTTTTTTTTTTTTTTCAGTTTTGCTGGAGTCATAAATTGTTTGCAGCAGATGCTGCACAATGGACTAGGACACCTTGGATTTCTAGCCCAGTAAAATCCATTGATAAGTAATTTTCACTGTAGTGGTAGGCTGTTGTTCTCTATCTCTTGCTGCACTGGTGCAGTAAGATGGTCCAGAGGATTATAGTTCTTTATTACTAACCTTATTAGAGTTTTTCCTGGACCTAGGTTTGGAATTCTCTTCTATCACAAACTGCATCTTCAGAAATCATCACACTGGGTCAGGCGCAGTGGCTCACAGCTGTAACCCCAGCACTTTGGGAGGCTGAGGTGGAAGGGTCACAGGTTGGGAGATCGAGACTATCCTGGCCAACATGGTGAAACCCCGCCTCTACTAAAAATACAAAAATTAGCTGGGCATGATTGTACATGCCTGTAATCCCAGCTACTCGGGAGGCTGAGGCAGGAAAATTACTTGAACCAGGGAGTTGGAAGTTGCAATAAGCTGAGATTGTGCCACTGTACTCCAGCTTGGAGACAGGCGAGACTCAGTCTCAAAAAAAAAAAATTGTCATACTGGACTATCAGACGAGTTTATAAGACATAAATGCTAATAAGTTATAAAACTAAAGGGAATGGTAACTAAGAAAGTTGCAAAAATGAAAACTTCACAATACATTTTACTTTTATTGCTATATAATGCATGTTTTGCAACATTTCATAGTGGTAAGAAGCAGTTGAGCCTCGGTGTGTCAAATTCCTTGTTCAAAATGAATGTTTTCCTTAGCTTTTCTGTTATACCGTAGAGTTTGTTTGCTCCTGTAAGTCAGTGGCACTGTGTGAAGGAATGTTGGAAGATGTAATTTGGAAAGGGTTTGCTGACATTGTCAGCCTACTGTGCTTTAGTTTGTGCCACAAAGAGCTTACCAATTATCAGTGGCCTACCTGCCCCTATTGCATCAAAAATGGATAGTGATAGGCCAGGCACGGTGGCTCATGCCTGTAATCCCACCACTTTGGGAAGCTGAGGCAGGTGGACAACTTGAGGTCAGGAGTTTGAGATCAGCCTGGCCAACATGACGAAACTCGATCTCTACTAAAAATACAAAAATTAGCTGGGCGTGGTGGTGCATGCCTGTAGTCCCAGCTACTTGGGAGGCTGAGGCACAGGAATTGTTTGAACCCGGGAGGCGGGGGTTGCAGTTAGCTGAGATCATGCCACTGCACTCCAGCCTGGGTGACAGAATGAGACCCTGTCTCTAAAAACAAAAAAACCCAGATAGTAGCTTTAGCAAAGTGAACATAGCTCTACTTGCACACTGCCACATGGTGCTGAAAGATTCCTTATGAAACCATTAGTCTGGCTGTTCAGTAGTCGCCTGTTATTGTGAGTACTAGCGTCACATGATGTGAGAAGTTAAAAAAATGTAATCCCAGCACTTTGGGAGGCTGAAGCGGGTGGATTATGAGGTCAGGAGTTTAAGACCAGCATGGCCAAGATGGTGAAACTCTGTCTTTACTGAAAATACAAAAAGTAGCCAGGTGTGGTGGCGGGTGCCTGTAGTCAGTCCCGGCTACTTGGGAGGCTGAGGCAGAGAATTGCTTAAACCTGGGAGGTGGAGGGTGCAGTGAGCTGAGATTGCGCCACTGCTCTCCAGCCTGGGTGACAGAGCGAGACTATGTCTCAAAAAAAAAAAAAAAAAAAAAAAGTTTATTTTTTAAAAATCATGATTTCTTGTGGAACCCCAGAGTTTTGTGAAATGCTGGTTGGGAAACCCAGTGGTATGAGGGCAACTATGAAAACCTAGATTTAACATCATACTTAATGATAGAATAGTAAATGTGTTTTCTTTAGGTCAGGAAAAAGACAAGGATACCAAATTGTCACAACTTATGTTCTGCATTGTCCTGGAAGTTCTTCCTGGCATGAAAGTAGTAGTAACATAAAAATTGGAAAGGAAGAAGTAAAACTGCAGATGGCATGAAAAATCAATTTCTATAAATTTGCAATTAGAAAATAAGAAAGTGAAATAAAATATGAAATGCAGCACACCAAAAGTCATCCAATAATTAGGAAGAAATTTAGCAAAAATGTTTTCTTCACTGAAAACTAAATCAAGTCTTTAGTTTTAGGGCATTATGTATGTACTCTCTATAAGTACTGTTTCATTTTTCTTTAATTCCTGATCTGTGAGGAAGGGATTTTCAGTTTCTTTTAGTCTTTTATTGCTCATCACTCATTTTGATCTAATAGCTTCCCCTTGGCAACTTGATGGCTGTGTTTTTGGCTTCTCTGTTTACAAAGCTCAGTGAAAATGGTTAGGCTTTCATACGTTGATTATTACTTCTGTGATTGATTTTGTTCTGATTCCAGTAATTTCATTTATTTTTAATTTAAAAATAATACAAAGCTAGTACTTTTTTATTTTTCTTGAGCTGTAGTCTTATTTGCTTATATTTTCAGGTTAGGTTGGCCTTTTGGTAATTATGTATTCGATTATAATGGGGAAAAAAGCTTTTAATGTAAAGGAAACAAAGGAAAATAGATCAAATTTAATAATCAATGATAGTGGAAAATATGGAATAGTATTTTGGAATATGGAATAATATTGGCTGTCCTTAGACAAGTAAAACTACGCTAACCTCCATTATTCCTTCTAGTTTAGGCTGTGTGCTTTGGATCCATATACCCAAAAGTCTACTGCACTGTTCTCTGCCATTTTTTCTTGGCTACCTTTTTTCTTTCTTCCTTTCTTTCTTTTTTTTTTTTTTTTTTTTGAGGCAGAATATCACTCTCTTGCCCAGGCTGGAGTGCAGAAGTGCAATCTTGGCTCACTGCAACCTCCGCCTGTCAAGTTCAGGCAATTCTCCTGCCTCAGCCTCTTGAGTAGCTGGGATTGCAGGTGTGTGCTACCACGCCCAGCTAATTTTTGTGTTTTTAGTGGAGTTGAGGTTTCACCATGTTGACCAGGCTGGTCTTGAACTACTGAGCTCAAGTGAACCACCCAAAGTGCTGGGATTATAGATGTGAGCCACCATGCCCAGTTTGGCTACCTCTATTAAAATTTTCTTAGCTTACTTTTTGTATATTTACTAGTGTATTACTATACCGATACATTGTATATGTTTTAAGCTTACACAAAAATAAGAAATGAAAAAGAGATAAAAGATAAAATATACTTTTTTATTTTGAGACAGAGTCTCACTCTGTCTCCAGGCTGGAGTGCAATGGCACAATCTCAGCTCACTGCAACCTCTGCCTCCCAGGTTCAAGCCATTCTCCTGCCTGAGCCTCCTGAGTGGCTGAGACTACAGGCACGCACCATCACGCCCAGCTAATTTTTGTATTTTTAGTAGAGATGGAATTTCGCCCTGTTGGCCAGGATGGTCTTGATCTCTTGACCTCGTGGTCCGCCCACCTTGGCCTCCAAAAGTGCTGGGATTACAGGGGTGAGCCACCGTGCCTGGCCTAAAATAATACTATTTAAAATTTTTTTTAACAGTGTAAGGGGCTCTTTTGCTGACTGAAAGCAGTATGATTAAACGGGTGCTATGTCTGAAACATCTTCATTTAACCATTTCTTTCAAAGTGATGAAGGTCTTAAGTTTAGTTTGTTTGGATCCTTGGTTTTAATTGTTGTCATAGCGATAAAGATCCTTACAACAATTTATAGATCTCAAAGGAATGAGTGAGTGTGTGTGTGTGTGTGTGTGTGTATGAATATATATATGTATATACACACACACACATATATACATGTATATATATGTAAGTTATATATATATGTATGTAAGTTTCCTATTGCTGCTGTAAATTACCACACATTTAGTGGCTTAAAACAACCAAATTGAGTATCTTCCAGTTTAAATGCAGGATCGCTGGACTAAAGTCAGGCTATAGGGAGGTCCAGTTCCTTCTGGATGCTCTGAGGGGAGTATCTGTTTCCTCTGTCAGTTTCTAGAAGCCACCTGCATTCCCTGACTCATAGCCCTTGCTCCAATCTCTTCTGTTGTCACATCTCTTGCTATTCACTGTCACTCTCCTGCCTCCCTCTTTCCCTTATAAGGGACACCTGGGAATCTGCAATAATGTCTCCTTTCTCAGGAACCTTGGTTTAATCATGCCAGTGAAGTCCCTTTTGTCATACAAGGTAACACAGCCACAGGTCGCAGAGATTTGGATGTGTATGTCTTTGCAGGGAAGGTATGCATTATTCACTCAGGGGCTACAGATCATTGTTACAAGATTATGACACTGATTTTTTTTTTTTAATCCTGACAATTTGTCTAGTAAACTCCTATTTTTAATATGTCAGTTTATGCAAAATATATCAAAATGGATTATAATTTTTAAATTATTGACAATTTTGATTTTAAACTCACAGAAGGGTTTTGTTTGGAAGACTTTTTTAAAAATAAAGATTGTAAAATAGCACTCAAAGTACTATAAAATTATTAAAATAGGCCACGTGTTGGGTCTTACACCTGTAATCCCAGCACTTTGGGAGGCCAAGGAGGGCAGATCATGAGGTCAGGAGATTGAGACCATCCTGGCCACCATGGTGAAGCCCCGTCTCTACTGAAAATACAAAATTAGCTGGATGTGGTGGTGCGTGCCTGTAGTCACAGCTGCTCGGGAGACTGAGGCAGGAGAATCGCTTGAACCTGGGAGGTGGAGGTTGCAGTGAGCCAAGTTTGTGCCACTGTACTCCAGCCTGGTGACAGAGCAGGACTCTGTCTCAAAAATAAATAAATAAATAAAGGTTAGAAAATAGTTTATAACATTTTTAGATATGCAGATAAGACAGTTTTTATTCTTACGCCTTTTAAACTCAGAAATCACGTAATGTTGGAAATATTTCCAGAAGAGTCTTTTTCAAAATGCTCTTTCCATGGCATGGATTTCTTTCAAAAAGCAATTACTTTTATACATTATTAAATGCCAGCTTTACTTTGAAGGAACAGATGACTTATTTTAATCATTTTTAAAATTATTGTTAGCAAACTATAAATAGCTGCTATAATCGTAGAATATTGAGCAGATTTGAGACATTTGCCTTTTTGTAAAGAGAAATTTGTAATTCATTTCTTCTTTTCTTTTTCTTTTTTTTTTTTGGGAGACAGTCTCACTCTGTTGCCCAGGCAGGAGTGCAATGGCGCGATCTTGTCTCACTGCAACCTCTGCCTCTCTGGTCAAGCGATTCTCTTGCTTCAGCCTCTCAAGTAACCGGGATTACAGGCACCTGCTACTATGCCCAGTTAATTTTTGTGTTTTTAGCAGACGTGGGGTTTCACCATGTTGGTCAGGCTGGTCTCGAACTGCCGACCTCAGGTGATCCACCCGCCTTGGCCTCGCAAAGTGTTGGGATTATAGGCGTGAAGCAGCGCGCCAGGCCTGTAATTCATTTCTTATGGCTTTGTGAAAGCATGCTACAGTGCCTGCATTTTAAAGATCTTAAAAAAAAATTCACCACCATCCATTTGATAGGAGACCAGTCCCACTGTGTTGCAGAATCCTGAAAGTGAAGGAGTGAGTGAGGCCATGCCTACTGGGCCCTTTGTCATGTGGGATTCCCAGTCCTGCCTGAGAATTCCTTCATGCATGTCACAGTCAGAAACGTGGATGCCTTGACATGAAGCGAAGGAGCCGCTCTTGTCAGTTCCACATATTCACTATTAGTTAGTAAAGCATAACTTTTTTTTTTTCTTCCCGAGACAAAGTCTTGCTCTGTTGGCCAGGCTGGAGTGCAGTGGCATGATCTTGGCTCACTGCAACCTCCTCCTCCTGGGTTCAAGCGATTCTCCTGCTTCAGCCTCCTGAGTAGCTGGGACTACAGGTGTACATCACCACACCCAGCTAATTTTTTGTGTTTTTAGTAGAGATGGGGTTTCACTATGTTAGTCAGGCTGGTCTCGAACTTCTGACCTCATGATTTGCCTGCCTCAGTCTCCCAAAGTGCTGGGATTACAGGCATGAGCCACGGCACCCAGCCTAGTAAAGTATAACTTTTAAATGGAAATTAAAAACAATGTAATAAACATTCTAAAACATTTTCCCCAGGTACTCACTTCTGTGTCCCTAGAGTGTGTACGCCCCACATATGAAAGCACTGTGCTGTACTGTAGCTGCCTGGTATTTCTCTATATTCTAGTTACGTCATCATTCAAGGTCTGTCTAGTTTTCCCTTTAATTTCGTCTGATTGAAGATGTCTTCTTTACAGATAGTTGTATACCTAGCTTTTTTTTTATTTTTTGAGACAGAATCTGACTCTGTCACTGAGGCCGGAGTGCAGTGGCATGACCACAGCTCACTGTAGCCTCTCCCTCCTGTGTTCAAGCAATCATTCCACCTCAGCCTCCCAAGTAACTGGGACTATAGGCGCATGCCATCACACCTGGTTAATTTTTGTATAGATGCATATTTTTGGTAGAGTTGGAGTTTTGCAATGTTGTCCAGGCTTGTCTCAGTCTCCTGGGTTCAAGCATTCTGCGCACTTCGACATTCCAATTTGCTGAGATTCAGGTGTGAGCCTCTGTGCCTGGCCATATCTAACTTTCGTAGCTTGTATGTTTAGCTTCTCCCCTCTATTGGGAGCTCTTAAAGGCAGAAGTAGTTTACATTTTATTGTATGTCTCATTGCAATACTCTCAGCACATAGTAGTTACCAGTAAATTTGAATGAATAAGTGAATGAATTCACAGCAAATGTTCAATGAACAGTTCTTGTGCGTGGTGTGTTAGGCTTATGTCTCCATCTGCTGTCTGTACCTTTTAGTTTGGAGAAGTGGTTATTTAGTTTTCCAGGGCCTGACTGAAGCCCAGCGAGGTTCAGTAACCTGCTCACTGTCAGGAAACTTGGAGCGCGGATGATTTTTTTTTCCTGTTGAAGAGTCATTTTTGTTCTGAATAAATAACATTTATTTGTACAAAAAGTAACATTATATAATGAGGTATAATGAAGAAATCTTGTTCTCACCTCTCATCCTACTCATTTTCACCCCTCTTGTGCTTCTTACAGGTAACCTTTTATTAGTTTCTTTTGACTTTTTCAGTGATTCTCTATGCAGAAACAAAGTTCAAATGTATACTTATTTCTACTCTTCCCTATATACAAGGGTTTATACTGCATACGTTTTTTAACATAAATACTTTTTTCTTATTTACTTTAAAAATATTTTATTTTTTAGAGCAGTTTTAGGTTCACAGCAAAATCGAGTGGAAAGTACAGAATTCTCATCCATCGCTTCTCGGCCTTTTGGCTAAGATCAAGTGCAGAATTCTCATCCATTCTTTGCCCATCCCCCCACAGCTTCCTCTACTGTCAACATCCTGCACCAGAAGAGTACATTTGTGACAATCGATGAACCTACATTGACAAATTACCCCTCAAAGTCCATAGTTGACATGAGTTCACTCTTAGTGATGTTCTTTCTGTGGGTTTGTACAAATGTGTAATGACCTATGTCTACCACTATAATATGCTACTATTTTCACTGCCCTAAATAACCTCAGGGATCTGCTTATTCCTCCTTCCCTCCCCTCAACCCTTGGCAGCCACTAACTTTTTATTGTCTCCATAGTTTTGCCTTTTCCAGAATGTCAACAATTGGAACCATACAGTACATAGCCTTTTTAGATCGGCTACTTGGCGTTAGTAATATGTATTTAAGGTTTCTCCATGGTTTTTCATAGCTTGATAACTCATTTCTTTGTAGCACTGGGTAGTATTCCATTGGCTGTGAATACCACAGTGTATTTACCCACTCACCTACTGAAGGACATCGTGGTTGCTTCCAGCTTTTGGCAGTTACGGATAAAGCTGTAATAAGCAACCTTCGGGAATTTTTGTATGCACATAAATTTTTGGCTCATTTGGGTAAATGCCAAGGATCATGATTGCTAGATTGATCGAATGGTAAGAGTGTTGAGTGTGGTAAGAAACTGCTGAACTGTCTTCCACAGTGTACCATTTCACACACTAACCAGCAATGAATGAGAGTTCCTGTTCCTTTGCATCCTCTCCAGCTTTTGGTATCTACACACACGTGTGTGTTTTCATTGAATAGGCATGGTACATGTTTTTTAACGTATTAATTTGTCCTGGACATCTTTTCAGTTTAGCACATAGAGAACTTTTACATTTACTTTGTGAACATCTGTATAGTAGGATGGATGTGCTGTGGTTAATTGTCTTCTAATTATGGGCACTTGGGTTATTTCTAGTATTTTCCTTTTATAAACAATGCTGCAGTAACCATAAGTCACTTTCCTATGTGGTGCTGGTATATCTGTAGGATGAGTTTCTAGAAATAGGATAGCTTGGTGAACATTGAGTGTTTTTTCATATGTTTAAGGTCATTTTTAGTAATCTGTGTGTTTCTGTCTTTGGGCTATTTTCTGTT
>PVKP010042267.1:0-18187 GCA_004027715.1 Plecturocebus donacophilus
GTGGCAGCGTTCCTCCCTCTGGAGCTAAGACCTCTAGGCAAGCAGAAAGTAATGTCATGGGAACAGGAAGCAAACATTTTGCTAGTGGATCACTCAGGGTGATGTTGAGTGGTGCCACTTCCACTTCCACCCCTTGATTCCTGGACCCATGAATCCTGGCTATGGGAGAAACAGTACCATATATTGGATGCTGATTCAGAGCATACACAGCCTTCTGGAGAACGTTGCCCCACCCATGCAAAGTATTGTCACCTAGTTGGGATTGTAATTGTGACATTCTATCAATCCAGCTGCTTCAGGATATGGGGGGAACTTGGTAAGACCAGTGAATTCCATGAGCATGAGTCCACTACCACACTTCTTTATCTCTAAAGTGAGTGTCTTGGTCAGAGGCAATGCTCTGTGGAATACCATGACAGTGGATAAGGCATTCCATGAGTCCATGAATGGTAGTCTTGGCAGAAGCATTGCATGCAGGGCAGGCAAACTGATATTCAGAGTAATTGTCTATTCCAGTGAGGACGAACCTCTAACCTTTCCATGATAAAAGAGGTCCGGTATAATCAACCTGCCACCAGGTAGCTGGCTGATCGCCCAGAGGAATGGTCCATATGAAGGGCTCAGTGTTGGTCTCTGCAGGTGGCAAATTGGGCACTCAGCAGTGGCCATAGCCAGGTCAGCCTTGGTGGGTGGAAGTTCATCTTGCTGAGCCCATGCACAGCCTCCATCTCTGCCACCATGGCCACTTTTTTCATGGGTCCATTGGGCGATGACAGGGGTGGCTGGGGAAAGAGGCTGAGTGGTGTCCACAGAATGGGTCATTCTATCCACTTGATTATTAAAATCCTCCTCTGCTGAGATCACCTGTTGGTGAGGACTCACATGGGTTGCAAATATCTTCACAGCTTTTGACCACTCAAAGAGGTTCATTCACATACCTCTTCCCCAAATTTCTCTGTCACCAATTTTCCAATCATGCTTTTTCCAAGTCCCTGACCATCCAGCCAAACCATTGACTGCAGCTCATTAATTAGTATATAATTGCACATCTGGCCATTTCTTCTTCCATGCAAAGTGCACAACCAGGTGCACTGCTTCAAGTTCTACCCACTGGGAAGATTTCACTTCACCATTGTCTTTCATGGATGTCCTAGAAAGGGGCTGTAATGCTGCAGCTGTCCACTTTCAGGTGGTGCCTGCATATCGTGCAGAACCATCTGTGAGCCAAGCCCCAGTCTTCTCTTCCTCTATCAACTGATTATAGGGAACTCCTCATGAGGCCATCAGTGCGAGCTGGGGGAGAGAAGGCAGTGTGGCAGGAGTGGAGACCATAGGCATTTGAGCCACTTCCTCATGTAACTTACTTGTGCCTTCAGGACCAGCTCGAGCCTGATCATATATACACCACTTTCATTTGATGATGGAATGCTGCTATGCACAGCCCACTTTATGGCTAGATGGGTCATAATATGCAATTCAGGTCACATGGTGACTTGATGACCTATAGTCAAACATTCAGTTTCCACCAGAGCCCAGTAACAGATCAAGAGCTGCTTCTCAAAAGGAGAGTAGTTATCTGCGGAATAAGGCAGGGCCTTGCTCCAAAATCCTAGAGGCCTCTGCTGTGATTCACCTCTGGGGGCCTGCCAAAGGCTCCAAACAGCATCCCTATCTGCCACTGACACCTGAGCACCATTGGATCTGCTGGGTCATATGGCCCAAGTGGCAGAGCAGCTTTCACAGGAGCCTAGACCTGTTGCAGAGCCTTCTCCTGTTCTGGACCCCACTAAAAACTGGTAGCCTTTAGGGCCACTGGATAAATGGGCTAGAGTAACACACCCAAATGAAGAATGGGTTGCCTCCAGAATCCAAACAGACCCACTAGGTATTGTGCCTCTTTCTTGGTTGTAGGAGGAGCCAAACGTAGCAACTTATCCTGCACCTTAGAAGGAATATCTTGACAACCCCACACCACTGGACCCCTAGAAATTTTACCGAGGTAGAAGGTCCCTGAATTTCAGTCAAATTTATTTCCCATCCTCTGGCATGCAAATGTCTCACCAATAAGTCTAGTGTGTTTGCTACTTCTTGCACACTGGATCCAATCAGCATAATGTCATCAAAGTGAGGGACCAGTGTGATATGTTGCAGAAGTGAAAGGCAATGAAGGTCTCTCCAAATAAGATTATGACACAAAGCTGGAGAGTTGATATACCCCTGAGGTAGAAAAGTAAAGGCATATTGCTGGCCTTGCCAGCTGAAGACAAATAGCTTCTGGTGGGCTGTATGGACAGAAATGGAGAAAACGGCATTTGCCAAGTCAATGGTTGCATACCAGGTACCAGAAGATGTGTTAATTTGCTCAAACAATTAAACTACATCTGGTACAACAGCTGCAACTGGAATCACCACTTGGTCAAGTTTATGAAAATCTACTGTCATTCTCCAAGATCCGTCTGTCTTCTGTACAGGCCAAATGGGAGAGTTGAACTGGGATGTGTTGAGAATCACCACCTCTGTATCTTTCAAGTCCTTGATGATAGCACTAATCTCTGCAATCCCTCCAGGGATGCCATATTGTTTTTGATAGACTGTTTTTCTAGGTAAAGGCAGTTCTAATGGCTTCCATTTGGCCTTTCCCACCATAATAGCACTCACCCTACCAGTTAGGGAGCCAATGTGGAGATTCTGCCAGGTGCTAAGTATGTCTATGCCAACTATGCATTCTAGCATTGGAGAAATGACCACAGGATGAGTCCGGGGACCACTGGGTACACTGCAAGTTGGACCTAAGCTAAAACCCCATTAATTCCCTGACCTCCATAAGCCCCTAATGGAACTCTAAGCCTAATCCAACTCTGTGTTCCTTCCAACATTATCCCACACTCTTAATATCCATTCCCATCTCTTTTTGAGTGTAGCACGCCCCCTCATGGGTCACACTCTTAAATTCACCTGTAGAAGCCAGCCAGGAGTTTAGTCTAGTTATAGGTCTAGAAGCAAACAGGGATGCTGGAGGTAGCTGCTGAGGAGAATCAACATTATATTGCCTGGCAATTGCCTCAGGGAAGGCCATCACTGTTGCCTCAGGCAGCACAGGGTGTATCTCCTCAGACAAAGGTGGAAAGGCTGATGGCAGCATGGGTCAGGGAAGGGATGGGGAAGCTGTTTCTTCTGGCAAAAAAGGTGCATCAGAGTTTACAAACCCAGTGTCCCCAGCTTTATCAGCATCCTTCCACAAGTCCCCATTCCAAGTTGCAGGGTCCCCTCCTTTTCCAATCAATGCCCTCACTTTAACAGTGGACAGCTGGTGAGGCTGTGCATGCACCTTTCATTGCAGGTCAGACACTTGCATGATAAGAGTTTGTTTTTCCACAATTTCAGCTCTTTCTATACTGAAGATAAAACTCTCACTCAGGGCAATCTTGGCAGATTTGAGGCTCAGCATCTGCTTTTGAAGCCAGGAGACAGAATCCCTGAGTTCATCACTTTCTTTCATCACTTTGCCCACAGAACTGAGGAGCAACCAACCAGCTTCATTATGCTCCTTGGTTTCTCCACATATAGTCGAAAGTATTATGTACAGAGTCACTAAACTTGTCTCTCACAAGTGATGAATCAAGAGTGTCAAATGTATTTATTTGTTGTAACTGTCTAAACAGTTCACGCCAAGGACTATCAGTGTTCTCCATACTATTAGAAGTAGAATCCTTATCATTTGGGATCTAATCTTATTAAGCAGCTAACTCTAGAAACCCCAAAACCAAAGAAAGAGCTCCATCCTTAATATTCTGTTCCTCTAGAACAACTCCTGGTACCAAAATCTGTATTGGTCAAGGTTCTCTTGAGGGACAGCACTAATGAAATACAGATAGATAGATAGATAGATAGATAGATAGATAGATAGATAGATAGATAGATAGATAGATAGATGATAGATAGATAGAGATAGAGATAGAGATATATAATGGGGAGTTTATTAAAGTATTAACTCATATGATCACAAGGTCCCACAATAGGCCATCTGCAGGCTGAAGAGCAAGGAGAGCCAGTCCAAGTTCCAAAACTGAAGAACTTGGAGTCAGATGTTTGAGGGCAGGAAGCATCCAGCATGGGAGAAAGATGTAGGCTAAGAGGGTAGGCCTGTCTCTCTTTCACATTTTTCTGCCTGCACTGGCAGTTGATTAGATTGTGGCCATCCAGATTAAGGGTGGGTCTGCCTTTCCTAGCCCACTGACTCAAACGTTAATCTCCTTTGGCAACACCCTCACACACACACACACACACACACACACACACACACACACACACACACACACACAGGATCAATACTTTGTATCTTTCAATCCAATCAAGTTGGCACTCAGTATTAACCATCACAACCCATCTGTTGTCATATACAAAAATCAAATCAAAGTAGATTAATGTAAGACCTCAAACTATGAAACTACTACAAGAAAATATCGGAGGAACTCTCCAGGGTGTTGGACTGGGCACAGATTTCTTGGGTAATACCCCACAAGCCCAGCAAACAAAGCAAAAATGGACAAGTGGCATCACATTAAGTTAAAAAGCTTCTGAACAGCAAAGGAAACAATCAACAAAGTGAAGGGACAATTTACAGAATGGAAGAAAATATTTGCAAACTACCCATCTGACAAGGGATTAATAACTAGAATATATAAGAGGCTCAAGCAACTCTACAGGAAAAAAATCTAATACTCTCATTTTAAAATGGGCAAAAGATCTAAATAGACATTTCTCCAAAGAAAATGTATAAATGGCAAACAGGTATGTGAAAAAATGCTCAACATTACTGATCTTAAGAGAAATGCAAATCAAAACTGTAATGAGGTATCATCTCATCTCAGTTAAAATGGCGTTTATCCAAAAGACAGGCAATATCAAATGCTGGCAAGGGTGTAGTGAAAAGGGAACCCTCGTATACTGTCAATTCTCCTGCCTTCCCACTGTTGGTGGGAATGTAAATTAGTACAACCACTATGGAGAATAGTTTAGCGGTTCCTGTAAAAACTTAAAAAAGGCTACCATATGATCCAGCAACCCCGCTGCTGAGTATCTATCCAAAAGAAAAGAAATCAGTATATTGAAGAGATATCTGCACTCCCGTGTTTATTGAAGCACTGTACACAATAGCTAAGATTTGGATACAACCTTAGTGTCCGTCAACAGAAAAATAGATAAAGAAAATGTCGGTCGCCAGGCACGTGGCTCACGCCTGTAATCCCAGCACTTTGGGAGGCCGAGGCGGGTGGATCACGAGGTCAGGAGTTGAAGACCAGCCTGGCCAAGATGTTGAAACCCCGTCTCTCCTAAAAATACAAAAATCAGCTGGGCGCGGTGGCATGTGCCTGTAATCCCAGCTACTCAGGAGGCTGAAGCAAGAGAATCGCTTGAACCTGGGAAGTGGAGGTTGCAGTGAGCTGAGATCACGCCATTGCACTCCAGCCTGGGTGACAGAGTGGGACTCTGTCTCAAAAAAAAAAAAGAAGGAAAGAAAGAAAGAAAATGTGGGACTTATAAACAAGAGAATACTATGTAGCTATAGAAATGAATGAGATCCTGTCATTCGCAACAACATGGATGGAACTGCAGGTCATCATGTTAAGTGAAATAAGGCAGGCACAGAAAGACCAACTTCACATATTCTAATTTATTTCTGGGAGCTAAAAATCAAAACAATTGAACTCATGGAGATAAAGAGTAGAATGATGCTTACCAGGGGTTGGGAAGGTTGGTGGGGACATGGGTCGGTAGAATAGGGGATAGTTAATGGGTACAAAAAGTAGTTAGAAAGAATGAATAAGATCTATAGCACAACAGAGTGACTATAGTTAATAAGAATTTAATTGTACATGTTAAGATAACTAACAGAGCATAATTGGATTGTTTATAACACAAAGGATAAATACTTGAGGTGATGAATACTTCATTTACCCTGATGTAATTATTACACATTATATGCCTGTATCAAAGTATCCCATATGCCTCATAAATATATATACCTACTATATGTACCCGCAGCCTTTTTTTTTTCAAGACAGAGTTTAGCTCCTGTTGCCCAGGCTGGAGTGCAATGGTGCTATCTCAGCTCTCTGCAACCTCCAACTCCGGGGTTCAAGCGATTCTCCTGCCTCAGCCTCCCAAATAGCTGGGATTATAGGCATGTGCCACCACATCCGGCTAATTTTGTATTTTTAGTAGAGATGGGGTTTCTCCATGTTAGTCAGGCTGGTCTTGAACTCCGCACCTGGCCAGAATTTCTTTAAATGAGTAAAATTAAGAGTTAAAAGGCTCTTAGGTGCATACATTATAAAAGCTTTATCAAGGGAAATTTTGTAGTAAATAGCAAAAACCTTAAAAGTTTGTGTACCATTTGATCAAACAACTCCATTTCTGGAACCATATAGTAAGGAAATATTTATAGACATGTGTAAAAAGTTATTAAGTGGACCAGGCACTGTAATTCATGCCTGTAATCCGAGCACTTTGGGAGGCCGAGGCAGGTGGATCACAAGGTCAAGAGATGAAGACCAGCCTGACCAACATGGTGAAACCCCGTCTCTACTAAAAATACAAAAATTAGCTGAGTGTAATGGCACGCCTGTAGTCCCAGCTACTTTGGAGGCTGGGGAAGGAGAATCACTGGAACCCGGGAGGGGGAGGTTGCAGTGAGCCGAGATCACACCACTGCACTCCAGCCCGGGTGACGGAGCAAGACTCCATCTCCAAAAAAAAAATGGTTATTAAGAATGATTTTCATCAATGTTAAAATTTTTTCTTTTTAGGTTAAAAATTTTATTTTCTTTTTTTTTTTAATTGTACTTTAGGTTCTGGGGTACATGTGAGGATCATGCAGGACTGTTGCATAGGTACATACATGGCAATGTGGTTTGCTGCCTCCATCCCCCTGTCACCTATACCTGGCATTTCTCCCCATGTTATCCCTCTTCAACCTCCCCACCCCCCTGCTGTCCCTCCCTAACCCCCGCAACAGACCCCAGTGTGTGATGTTCCCCTCCCTGTGTCCATGTGTTCTCATTGTTCAACACCAGCCTATGAGCGAGAACATGGAATTTTGTTTTCTGTTCTTGTGTCAGTTTGCTGAGAACAATGATTTCCAGATTCAGCCGTGTCCCTACAAAGGACACAAACTCATCATTTTTTATGGCTGCATAGTATTCCATGGTATATATCTGCCACATTTTCTTTGTCCAGTCTATCATTGATGGGCATTTGGGTTGGTTCCAGGTCTTTGTCATTGTAAACAGTGCCGCAATGAACATATGTGTTCATGTATCTTTATAATAGAAAAATTTATAATCCTTTGGGTATATATCCCGTAATGGGATTGCTGGGTCAAATGGAATTTCTATTTCTAAATCCTTGAGGAATCACCACACTGTCTTCCACAATGGTTGAACTAATTTACACTCCCACCAACAGTGTAAAAGTGCCCCTTTTTCTCCACACCTTCTCCAGCATCTGTTGTCTCCTGATTTTTTAATGATCGCCATTCTAACTTGCATGAGATGGTATCTGAATGTGATTTTGATTTGCATTTCTCTGATGACCAGTGATGATGAACATTTTTTCATATGTTTCTTGGCCTCATAAATGTCTTCTTTTGAAAAGTGTCTCTTCATATCTTTCACTCACTTTTGAATGGGTTTGTTATTTTCTTGTAAATCTGCTTTAGTTCTTTATCGATTCTGGATATTAGGCCTTTGTCAGCTAGGTAGATTGCAAAAATTTTTTCCCATTCTGTTGGTTGCCAGTTCACTCTGATGATTGTTTATTTTGCTGTGCAGAAACTCTCAAGTTTAATTAGATCCCATTTGTCTATTTTGGGTTTTGTTGCCAATTCTTTTGGTGTTTTAGTCATGAAGTCCTTGCCTATGCCTATGTCCTGAATGGTTTTGCCTAGATTTTCTTCAGGATTTTTATGGTATTAGGTCTTATTTTAGAATTTAATCCATCTGGAATTAATTTTAGTGTAGGGTGTAAGGAAGGGGTCCAGTTTCAGCTTTCTGCACATAGCTAGCCAGTTTTCCCAACACCATTTATTAAACAGGGAATCCTTTCCCTATTGCTTGTTTTTGTCAGGTTTGTCGAAGATCAGATGGTTGTAGATGTGTGACATTTCTTCAGACGCCTCTGTTCTATTCCATTTGTCTATGTGTCTGTTTTAGTACTAGTACCATGCTGTTTTGATTACAGTAGCCTTATAGTATAGTTTGAAGTCAGGTAGCCTGATGCCTCCAGTTTTGTTCTTTTTGCTTAGGATTGCCTTGGCTATGTGGGCTCTTTTTTGGTTCCATATGAAGTTTAAAGTATTTTTTTTCCAGTTCTGTGAAGAAGGTCAACAGTAGCTTGATGGGAATAGCATTGAATCTATAAATTACTTTGGGCAGTATGGCTATTTTCATGATATTGATTCTTTCTAACCATGAGCATGGAATATTTTTCCATCTGTTTGTGTCTTTTCTTATTTCCTTGAGCAATGGTTTGTATTTCTCCTTGAAGACGTCCTTCGTTTCCTTTGTTAATTGTATTCCTAGGTATTTTATTCTCCTTGTAGCAATTGTGAATAGGAGTTCACTCATGATTTGGCTCTCTGTTTGTCTGTTATTGGTGTATAGGAATGCTTGTGATTTCTGCATATTGATTTTGTATCTGGAGACTTTGCTGAAGTTGCTTATCATCTTAAGAAAACTTTGGGCTGAGATCATGGGGTTTTCTAAATATACAATCATGTCATCTGCAAATAGAGACAATTTGACTACCTCTTTTCCTAATTGAATACTCTTTATTTCTTTTTCTTGCCTGATTGCTCAGCTAGAACTTCCAATACTATATTGAATAGGAATGGTGAGAGAGGGCATCCTTGTCTAGTGCTAGTTTTCAGAGGGAATGCTTCCAGTTTTTGCCCTTTAGTATGACATTGGCTGTGGGTTTGTCATAAATACCTTTTTATTATTTTGAGATATGTTCCATCAATACCTAGTTTATTGAGAGTTTTTAGCATAAAGGGCTGTTGAATTTGGTTGAAAGCCTTCTCTGCATCTATTGAGATGACCATGTAGTTTTTGTCTTTGGTTCTGTTTATGTGATGGGTTATGTTTATAGACTTGTGTATGTTGAACCAGCCTTGCATCCTCTGGATGAAGCCTACTTGATTGTGATGGATAAGCTTTTTGATGTGCTGTTGCATTCGATTTGCCAGTATTTTATTGAAGATTTTTGCGTCGATGTTCATCAGGGATATTGGCCTGAAGTGTTCTTTTGTAGTTGAGTCTCTGCCAGGTTTTGGTATCAGCATGATGTTCATCTCATAAAATGAGTTAGAGAGGAGTCCCTCTTTTTGTATTGTTTGTAATAGTTTCAGAAGGAATGGTACCAGCTCCTCTTTGTACCTCTGGTAGAATTTGGCTGTGAACCCATCTGGACCTGGACTTTTTTTGGTTGGTAGGCTATTAATTGATGCCTCAACTTCAGTTCTTGTTACTGGTCTATTCAGGGATTCAACTTCTTCCTGGTTTGGTCTTGGGAAGCTGGAAGTGTCCAGCAACTTATCCATTTCTTCTGGATTTGCTGATTTATGTGCATAGAGTTGTTTGTAGTAATCTCTGATGGTGGTTTGTATTTCTGTGGCTTTGGTGGTGATATCCCCTTTATCATTTTTTATTGCATCTATTTGATTCTTCTATCTTTTCGAGTCTGGCTGGCAGATTGTCTATTTTGTTGATTTTTTTCAAAAAATCAGCTCTTGGTTTTATTGATTTTTTGAAGGGTTTTTTGTGACTCTTTCTCCTTCAGTTCTGCTCTGATCTTAATTATTTCTTGTCTTCTGCTAGCTTTTGAGTGTTTTTGATCTTGTTCCTCTAGCTCTTTTAATTTTGATGATAGGGTGTCAATTTTAGATCTTTCCTCGCTTCTCATGTGGGCATCTGTTGCTATAAATTTCCCTCTAGACGCTGCTTTAAATGTTTCCCTGCGATTCTAGTACGTTGTGTCTTTGTTCTTATGGGTTTCAAAGAACATCTTTATTTCTGCCTTCATTTCATTGTTTATCCAGGCAACATTCAGGAGCAAATTGTTCAGTTTCTTAATCCTGAGTTCTAATTTGATTGTTGGTCTGAGAGACTGTTGGTTATGATTTCCATTCTTTTGCATTTGCTGAGGAGTGATTTACTTCCAATTATGTGGTCAATATTGGACTAAGTGCAATGTGGTGCTGAGAATAATGTATATTCTGTGGCTTTAGGGTGGCGAGTTCTATAGATGTCTATTAGGTCCACTTGTTCCAGTTCTGCATTCAAGTCCTGGATGTCCTTGTTAATTTTCTGTCTCGTTGATCTATCTAGTATTAACAGTGGAGTGTTAAAGTCTTCCACTATTATTGTGTGGGAGTCTAAGTCTCTTTGTAGGTCATTAAGAACTTGTTTTATGTATCTGGGCACTCCTGTATTGGGTGCGTATATATTTAGGATAGTTAGCTCTTCTTGTTGTATTGATCCTTTTACCATTATGTAATGCCCTTCTTTGTCTCTTTTGATCTTTATTGGTTTGAATCCATTTAATCAGAGACTACAATTGCAACTCCTGCTTTTTTTTGCTCTCCGTTTGCTTGGTAAATCTTCTTCCATCCCTTTATTTTGAATCTATGTGTGTCTTTGCTAGTGAGCTGGGTCTCCGGAATACAGCATGCCCATGGGTGTTGACTTTTTATCCAGTTTGTGTCTTTTGATTCGGGCAATTAGGCCATTTACATTTAATGTTAATATTGTTATGTGTGAATTTGATCCTGCCATTTTGTTACTGGCTGGGGTTTTTTTTTGCTCATTAATTGACGCAGTTTCTTCATTGCATTATTGGTCTTTACCATTTGGTACATTTTTGTAGTGGCTGGTACTAGTTCTTCCTTTGCATGTTTACTGCTTCCTTTAGAAGCTCTTATAAGGCAGGTCTGGTGGTGACAAAGTCTCTCAGTAGTTGCTTGTCCATAAGGGATTTTATTTCTCCTTCACTTATGAAGCTTAGTTTGGCTGGAAATGAGATTCTGGGTTTAAAGTTCTTTTCTTTAAGGATGTTGAATATTGGCCCCCACTTTCTTCTGGCTTTCAGGGTTTCTGCTGAGAGATCCACTGTGAGTCTGATGGGGTTCTCTTTGTAGGTGACCTGGCCCTTCTGTCTGGCTGCCCTTAGCACTTTTTCCTTCAATCCTGGTGAATCTGACAATTATGTGCCTTGAGGAATATCTTTGTGGTGTTCTCTGTGTTTCCCAGATTTGAATGTTGGCCTGCTTTGCTAGGTTGGGAAAGTTCTCCTGGATAATATCCTAGAGAGTGTTTTCCAGCTTGGATTCATTCTCCTCATCTCATTCAGGTATGCCAATCAAGCACAGATTAGGTCTTTTCACATAATCCCATATTTCTTGGAGGCTTTGTTCATTTCTTTTCACTCTCTTTTCTCTAGTCTTGCCTTCTCATTTTATTTGATTGAGTTGATTTTCAATCTCTGATATCCTTTCTTCTGCTTGATCAATTCAGCTATTGAAACTTGTGTATGCTTTGCGAAGTTCTCGTGCTGTTTTTCAGCTCCATTAGGTTTACGTGTTTTTCAGCTCTGTTAGGTCATTTATGTTCTTCTCTAGTGTAGTTATTCTAGTTAGCATTTTGTCTAACATTTTTTTCAAGGTTTTTTGTTTCTTTGCATTAGGTTAGAACATGTTCCTTTAGCTCAGAGAAGTTTGTTATTATCCACTTTCTGAAGCCTGCTTCTGTCAATTCATCAAACTCATTCTCCATCCTATTTTGTTCCCTTGCTGGTAACGAGTTGTGGTCCCTTGGAGGAGGAGAGGCATTCTGGTCTTTGATGGTTTCATCCTTTTTGTGCTGGTTTCTTTCCATCTTTGTGGATTTGTCTAGCTTTGATCTCACGGAGCTGCTTGATGATGTAGTCTGTCCCTTGTCTGTCTGTAGAGGCACTGCTGGGCTGCCATGAACACAGTCCTGCTGCTGTTTTGGCTTCATGTGTCTTTTGTTTTCACAGGGAGATTAGGTCCACCTCTGTAATGGCGGATGCTCTTCCCCCTACCGAGCTCCATCCTTCCAGGTTGAGCTTGAATTGATGTACTGGTTACAACATCCTCAAGCAAGAGGGCTTCAGCCTGCTGGGCTTTGTTGGGGGAGGGACCCGCCTAGCCTATTGCCTGTCTCCCTGCTTTTAGCACCCTCTCTCTCTGGTGGTGGTGGTAGCTCTGTCCCTCAGGCTCTCCCAGACAGCCAATGTATCCACCTAGATCTGTTCCAACAATCTGAGGCACCAACCCAGGCTGCCATTCAGTTCTACACAGGTAACTCAGGCACTTTTCAGCCCTGCAAAGATCTCCTGGTCTGTGGGTTGCAGAGGCTTTGGGAGAAGTGCAGTATCTGGACTGGTGTGCCAGGGGAGGAGGAAGCCCCCAATCCTCTGGTGAGATGCCCTTCCTGGGTGGAGCAGCACCCTGCCTGGCCTCAGTTTGCCCTCTTTGGGCTATGCCCACTGTCCAATCAGTCCAATTGAAATGAATCTTGTACCTCATCTGGAGATGCGGAGATCACTCGCTTCTGCGTCTCCCTCACTGGGAGCTGTGCCTGGAAGCTGTTACAATTTGGCCATCTTGGCGGAAGTCCAATGTTAAAATATTTAACATAAAAAATTAAAAATGATTGGGAATATTTATGTACATTAAGCCCTAACTCTGTGATAAAATATTATAAATGTTTTAAAGGAATATTTAGTGATATAGCAAAATGTTATAACAAAAAATAAATGTATAAAATTGGACTTTATGATCTCATCTTTGATTAAAATTAATTATTGCATGCATAGAAAAAAGACTGAAATCATGTTCCAAAATATTAATAGTTGTTATTTCTGGATGGTATCTTTATA
This sequence comes from Plecturocebus donacophilus, assembly GCA_004027715.1. Taxonomy (NCBI): domain Eukaryota; kingdom Metazoa; phylum Chordata; class Mammalia; order Primates; family Pitheciidae; genus Plecturocebus; species Plecturocebus donacophilus. The sequence goes on from PVKP010042267.1 coordinate 12,961, forward strand.
AATTTTTGTATTTATTGTTTTTGTTTTTTTATATTTTCTACAATAGTATGTATATTTTATATGATCAGGTTTTCAAAGCTTTTTTAAAAAACTCTTTTTCATAACAGTTATACTAAATTTAAAATCATACTTTTATATAAGAAATAAAAATTTAATAGTTTAAGAATATAAACAGTCCTTAATCCATGTTAGAGATTATCATGAAAAATGAAGAAAGCCTGTCATATAAACATGAAAAGAAAGCATTAAAGGAAGTAATCACTTGACACAAGTTTCTGTCTGCCTCACCAATCCGGAAGTCAATCCACAGAGCATCAGTAAAGTAAGGGTATAATTTTTAATATTAGTAATAATTAAGAGGTTTTTGCAAACATACTATGCAAACTGCTTTAAAGCCAAATAAATTCTTTGAATATAAATTTGGCTTTAATTATTTAAATTTAAAGAATTAATTTGGAAGCAAGATGGGTATTGTTCAACTTTGTGTAAATCCTATTATTCAAGCATTCAGCAAGGTGGTGTTGGGTATGAGCCATTTCATTTTGGAAAGAAAAGTAGCCATCCATCTAATCCTTCCAGGAAAGAAATGTTTTAACATATGGCAGAGCATGAGGCATCAGGTGTTATAAATCCCAGCTGTCATTCACACAACTAGCAGACTATTATGAGAAATATTCTGGGTATTCCTATTCAGTAGTGTGATTCAAGACCTAGCAAGAGTAGCATATTACAGATTATTAATAATCCTTTTCCATTAAACACACATTTCTTCTCAGGATAACATAAATTATGATAATTGTTAAGCAACAAAAGCCCATCTACCTCATTCAACCCTTGCCCTCCCCAAATAAAACAAAACAAAAACAGATACTAAAACTGTGAGTTGTTCTGAACTTTCTCCATTTAGCTCAGGAAAACCATTTACCTAAACTGCAGCTTCTTGTAGCCAGTCTTAAGATTTCTATCTATGTTCAAACTCTACGAATTTGTCTCAATTTCTTCTGCTACCCTAGGCATTGGTAGGGATATAGAACTAGGGAATACATAGCACAGCCAAAGAGCTCTCATCCAGGTAGTCTCTAACTAATGCTGCTTGTCTAATCTTCAAGACACACAAAAAATTAAACTATATGGTTAGTAATTTTAGCTATATTAAATTTAAAACTTCTACTTACCAGAAGCACTATAAAGTGATCAAGTAACTGGTAGGAGACAGTGTTCACAAGGTACACAACAAAAGGTTAAACTTCACAATAAATAATGCTTACAGATGAATGAGAAAATGACAAATGACCCAGTAAAAATGGGCGAAGGACATAAACAGGTATATAAGAGAGAAAATCTGGAAGCAAAAACATACCAACAGAAGCTCTGTCTACTACAAATTAAGAAATGCCAATTTAAGCAATAAGAAGAAAAAGTACACATTCTTCTAGTTGGAAACAAAGTAGAAAGTCTGATAACACCAAGCACAGAGGGATGTGAGTTGCTGATAGGCATATAAATAGGTACAACCATTGGAAAACAATTGGATACTGCCTAGTAAAGCTGAAAATGTCCTTACACCAAGACTCAAGTTTTTTTAGTCCATGGAAACTTGCTTACATATGCACAAGGAAGAATGTTTAAAAATGTTTATTATCTCACCCTCTGAGGCAGCAATAAAGAAAATAAAAACAGGCTAATTCTGCATTGATTGGGAAATAGACAGCATGTAAGTATTCATACAGTAGGTTTTCATATAGTAGTTAAGTACACATATACAGTGGATTAATTTCAAAAATATTAAATAAAAATGAAAGTAAATCACAGTAAGATACAATCAATATGATACAATAAACATTATTTTGTGCATGTAAAATTATACACAAATGATACCAAATTGAATGTATCCTATTGAGATTATTTTGATGAATGTAAATTTTTGTTCTTTTTTTTTGAGAGGGAGTCTCACTCAGTTGCCCAGGCTGGAGTGCAGTGGTGCTATCTCAGCTCATTGTAACCGCCACCTCTCAGGTTCAAGGAATTCTCCTGCCTCAGCCTCCTGAGTAGCTGGAATTATAGGTATGGGCCACCACACCTGGCTAAGTTTTGTATTTTTAGAAGAGATGGGGGCTCCCTCATCTTTGGCCAGGCTGGTCTCGAGCTCCTGAACTCAAGTGATCTCCCCGCCTCAGCCTCCCTAAGTGCTGGGATTACAGGCATGAGCCATCATGCCTGGCCTACGTAAAATGTATACATGTAGAGACACAGCATATATAGAGAGAGCATATATACAGTATCTTCATAGAGACAGCAGGTGTGTGTGTGTGTGTGTGTGTGTGTGTGTGTGTGTGTGTGTGAGTGTGGTCAAAACATAAACTCATGCATGGCAATGACACATTATTGACAGGAAATTGCTAACCCTGGGGAGGGAAAGTAATGGAAGTATGGTTTTAGGTATATCCATAATACTATGTATCTATATGATTTTATTTATTTAGAGAAAAAACATTCTGAAGCAAAGATGGCAAAACATAAACATCATTTAAATTTGGATGGTAGGTAAATGGTTGTCTAATAGTATTTACTGTATATTGGAAATATTTAACGAATAAATTAATTTTATGTAAGGTGTTAATAAGAAAAACACGCCAATTGCTTGGAGAAATACAAAAGCAAGGCATATTGAAGCAATCCAAGAAGGCTTAAGTTCATTAATAGAGTTACTTTTGCCCTCATGACAAATTCTTGATGTGACAGCTCTAATTAAGCCTGAAAGAACATCTGTTTTTAAACTTATCTTCGTGGGGAAGGGGGACCATTTTTCACTTATCTCCCATGACAGTGTGACAACTAAATTTTTTTTTACATGGAATACTTCACGAATTTGCATGTCATCCTTGCGCAGGGACCATGCTAATCTTCTCTGTATCATTACAATTTTAGTGTATGTCCTGCTGAAGCGAACACAACAATTAAATTTTAAAAGGTTTTCCAAGCTCTTTTTGACCTTACATTTGTGAGCAACTCATTCATACTTCAAATCAGTTTTTGCTGTTTATTCAAATTTTTTATTATATTTGCTTCTTTGTGTTTTTTGTTTGTTTGTTTGGAGACAGGCTAGAGTGCAATGGTGTGATTTCAGCTGGGTTCAAGCGATTCTCCTGCCTCAGCCTCCCGAGTAGCTGGGACTACAGGCATGTGCCACCACACCTATCTAATTTTTATTTTTGTTTTTCCATATTTTTAGTAGAGACAAGTTTCACTATTTTGGCCAGGCTGTTCTCAAACTCCTGACCTCAAGTGATCAGCCCTCCTCGACCTCCCAAAGTACTGGGATTACAGGCATGAGCCACCGCGCCCGGCATTTTATTTGCTTCTTTGGGTTGCTGATTTAATTGTTTGATTTTCTCTGACATCATATACATTTTATAAAAATGCAAACCAATATAACTTAAGGAATCCAAACTAAAGAATGTCTTTGTACCCTGGGTAACCATCACAGTAGCAATTGGTTCCGTCATGAGTCATTAATGGGTGCTGAAACTGGTGGGCAAAAGTTTGATGGGAAACAGGATATAGTGTTCAAGTATCTTGCCACAAATTATTTTTTAACTGTAAAGGGAAGAATACTAACTTCGCAGTGGAGAAATCAGGCAGATATTACTTTAACCAAAGTTAGCGTCATGACTGCTGAGACAAACCAACATCATGTGAACTGATGCGTGTATGACACAACACACTTAGATTACAGCATCACTTCTGTGCTAACCCTAACCCAAATTGCATAACCCAAATCTAAGCATGAGGTGACATCAAACACACCCAAATGGGGGGACATTCTACAAAGTAACTGGCCCATATGCTTCAAAAATGTCAAAGTCATGAAAGACAAAGAAAGCCAGAGGAATTATCCCAGATGGGAGAAGGCAAGAGCAACATGGCAGCTAAATGCAACATGAGATCCTGGACCAGACTGGACTCTGTGTCACAAAATTATTTTTCTTTTCCTAAGAATGACATCATTGAATAATTGGTAATTCTGAGTAATTTGTTTCATGTTGCTTTGGTTGAGAAGCCTCAGAATGCAAATTTAATATAAAATACTTTAAGTATATACACCATATAACAAGATTAAAACTGTGAAAACATTAGTCTCACCTTGCCCCTCTATCGGAGTGATCCAGTTCAAAAAGATGGTTCTTCATTCCTTGCTCTCAAAACTTACAAACAACTGTCATAGTAACATTGACAGAGAATTTCTAATACATATACGTCCTGAATGTTACAGATTTCATAAGATAAATTTAAGGACTATTGGTGGGAGCTCAGTAGCTAATCTATTCTACTGGAAAGCTGAAAAAGGAGAAAGATGATTAATAAGGCTATCATAACCAAATAACATGAGTCTTACAGCTTATACCAGCTTTCAGAACTGCACTTAGAAACACAGTGGCAATCAGTCCTTGACCTTGATGCAATGCATTCTACTTCCTGTATTATTTAAATGTAGTGGAATTGTTATGAAGATGAGTGGTAACACATCCCAGTTTTTTGGATAATGTTCTCCGTAAGATTTATATATTGACTGCAATGCCAATTATAGTTAAAGGTAAGCTTATTCCTCATTAACTATGTAATTTCAAGCTGATTACTTGGCTTATTTGAGCCCTGGACTCTAGTTGTGGGTCATTCGAGATTTCAGTCAATAGTTAAGTTATCCATAAAAATGATAAATTTTGGGGGGAGAGATCCAAGATGGCCGACTAGCAACAGCTCAGGAATGTAGCTCCCAGTGAAAGCGCAGAGAACGAGTGGACGCCGCACTTTCCGACGAGTTTTTGTTGCCCACAGACCGGGAGATTCCCGGCGGAGAAGCCACGCGGGTCGCCAGCGCGACTCTTTTGGCCAGCGCGGCTCTTTTGCCGGCACCCAGCGCGGCGCTTCCCGGTGCGGAGTATACGGGACGGACGGGCTCGGCTGGTCCCATCCCCACAAGGAAAACAGCAATTGGAAGCGCTGAGGACGGAGAGTTTCACAGCGGGCGCGGGCGCAGCGAACCCGGGAAGAGGGGAACCGGCGTCCGCCAAAGGAAAACTAAGAAACAGAAAAACTTCATCACCGGGCGGAGAGAGATCCAAAATGGCCGCGTAGCAGCAGCTCGGGATTGTGGCTCGCGGTGAGGGCGCAGAGAGCGAGTGGACGCCGCAGTTGCAGACGAATATTTGATGCCCACGGACTGGGA
>PVKP010042268.1:0-18191 GCA_004027715.1 Plecturocebus donacophilus
GATTTCGGGTGTTCTCAGCCTTTTTGCACTGGTTTCTTCCCATTTTTGTGGATTTATCCACCTGTCATCTTTGTAATTGCCGACTTTCAGATTGGGTCTCTGAGTGGATGTCCGGCTTGTTGGTGATGAAGTTTTTTCTGTTTCTTAGTTTTCCTTCGGGGGGCGCTCCTTCCCCACAGAGCTGGGCCTTCCCGGGTTCAGTTGTGTTTCTCAGTCCTCAGCGCTTCCAATTGTTGTTCTCCTTGTGGGGATGAGACCAGCCGAGCCTGACTAAAAGGGCATCCAGTCCCACACACTCCGCACCGAGAAGCGCCGCACCGGCCAAAAGAGTCGCGCTGGCGACCTGCGTGGCTCCCTCGCCGGGAATCTCCCAGTCTGTGGGCATCAAATATTCGTCTGCATTTACGGCTTCCACTCGCTCTCTGCGCCCTCACCGCGAGCCACAATTCCGAGCTGCTGCTACGCAGCAATTTTGGATCTCTCTCCGCCAGGTGATGAAGTTTTTCGGTTTCTTAGTTATCCTTTGGCGGATGCCGGTTCCCCTCTGAGCCAGACCTTCCCGGGTTCGCTGTGCTTGCTGTGAAACTCTCAGTCCTCAGCACTTCCAATTGCTGTTTTCCTTGTGGGGATGGGACCAGCCGAGCCCGTCCGTCCGGCACACTCCGCACCGGGAAGCGCGGCGCTGGGCGCCGGCAAAAGAGCTGAGCCGGCCAAAAGAGTCGCGCCGGCGACCCGCGTGGCCTCTCCGCCGGGAATCTCCCGGTCTGTGGGCAAGATAAACTCGTCGGAAAGTGCGGCGTCCACTCGTTCTCTGCGCTTTCACTGGGAGCTACATTCCTCAGCTGTTGCTAATCGGCCATCTTGGATCTCTCCTGAAAACATTTTTATGTTTACATTTGATTAACAGTACAGAATTCTAGATTGGAAATCATTTCCACTGGGCAATGTCAATACAGCCTTCTCACTTTCAGTACTACTACTAAGTCTAATATCATTCTTATTATTGATCTTTTAAAGGAAATTTTGGTTTTGTTTTTGTTTTTATTTTTGTTTTTCCCCTCTCTGGAAACTTGTACAATCTCCTCAGGGCTCAAGTATTCTGCTCTGACCTTATGTTTCATCAGTGGTCCTTAGCTCATGCTCTACCTATTTTGGCCTGCTCAAGTTGTTTGTATACTTAAGGGAGAAGTCAAAGGAGTTCATTCATATCTTAAACATAACATTAAAAAAAAAAGCAGTGGTCTCAGAAGCAGTATTTCCTGATTAGAGATCTAATAAGTATTTGTACCAGCTCTCCAAACCATTAAAACCAGGTCATATTCTTTCGTGATCCACCTCTTACTGGGTTGTTACCTTGGGAGTAGGGACTTCATTTTCATTGGCTCATTTAATTTAAGATCCAATCAGAGAGTAGTGGTCTACTTGTTTGTGACTGAACATTTCATTATGCCTAAAGACATTAAGCTTAATAATACTAGAAACTAGTATTTTATTTAGATGGCCAGGTCACGGAAGAAAATAAACACTTATCTTTTAGTCATTATAATCACCTTATGCTGATGATGACTTTCAATGCCACTTTTCCCAAAGAGAAATATTTTTTAAAATACTTTTAAAAGAAAACAGAGTAAAATTATAAAAGGTCACACATATCTTTATCCTTTATACCACCCTTTCCTTAATTATATCTCCAAAATTATAGATTTTATACAGCTTTCAGAAGCTATGACAATTCACTCAATGCTCAGGATAATGAATTAGAAGAAAAGCTAGAGATTTCTTTGAGATTCAGTATACTTTATTATCTTGATTACAATGTTCTTTTAAAAATTTCAGACTAGAGGTGTGTAATGCATCTTAGAACTTTTCATCCATTGTTGTCTCTATTGTTTAGTGCAATTTAAAGATATTAAACCATTTTATCTCTGTATATATTACCAAGGTGCCTTCCTGGGGCAAAACAGTAAACTTCACTCTCCATGTTCTTAGCAGATTTTTCTACATACTTGATTTTCCTATGCTTCAAGGACATCTTTATGTTCATGAAGCAACAATAAGAAAGTCACTTTTAGAAACTTTTCTAGTTATACAAAGGAGAGCATTTAAAAAAAAAAGGTGAACAAGTACTAGATAGTAGGCACTATAGTAGTCATCTTCATTTGTCTACCTCATAATATTTAATTCTTACTTGACTATTGCATAGTAACTATCCATACCCACTTTTAAAAATGTTTTAAAAACTGAAGCTCAGAAGGAATAATTTTCTTCACCTTCCAGAGTTATAAGTGGCACATCAAAATTCGCATACAAGTTTTCTTCTAACTGAAAAACCTATGTTTTTCCAATTTTGATGAGTAAGTTTAAATAGAAGATGATGTTTGCTTGTCTACCAGGAATAAAACATTCAAGAGTTTAAAACATTTTTTCTCTAAGGAGAAAAAAGGTAAAAGCTTTAAAAAGATTGCTTTTAAAAACTTCACAATTATTAAAATTTAGAAAAGTATTTAACATATTAAATGGCTAGATATATCACTTTTATGATAGACAGCATTTCTTCTTCAGCCTCTGCTTCTGAAACCAGTAGATCAGGTAATTCAAATAAGACCCTGGCTAAAGATCCAGATTGAAAAAAGCATCTGTCTCCATACATTCTAATGAAATGAAAATATAGACATAACCATCAGGAATATACTTGTGGAGTGTCACTAGTATGTCAAGAAGTTCGACAAATTTTTGGAAGATGTAAAGATAATGGAGCATTTCTCTATAAAAACAGGAGAGAATACACTGTATAAGAACTATAAGGCCAAAGTTGCCCAATCTATTCATGGAAACCTAAAAGCAGTAGGTGTAATGGAGGCTAGGAGTGAGATATGGGTTTGAAAATAGCAAAATTAACTGAAAATGTGTACAGAAAAACTAGAGTAGATGTCCTTCCATTCTTCCTCATTTCAACTCAGACATAGGCATCAGGCTTTTATCTGAGCCTTACACCAATCCTAAATGGCTCCTCTCTAAAGAAATTATCAGGAAAACTACTGCAAATGTTTTCCTGATAATTTCTTTATTCTCCCCATTCTGACATTTAAGGCTCTGTAGCCTGATTTCCAGTTCCCTACCTTCTCATTCTGTCTGTCTGATGTCAGTACTGAAACAAAAACAACTATGGGTTTTTTTTTAAAGCAACTCAAGATTAAATAAAGAGAATTAGGTGATTATAAAATCAATGGAAATGATGGAACAGCAGGATCTACAATTGCCTTTCAGAAATTCTTTCCAGAGCAGTACAGAACTGATCCACAAGAGCAAGTGCTACTTCTGTAACAAGCAGTACTATGGAAAACTATGGAGCTCATGATCTCACAGATCAAAACACAGGACTCAGTAAAGAGTGCCTGTGTACACTCTGACAAACAGAAAGCTGGAGATTGGAGACTGGAACATTTCTGCAGAGATCCATCTCTGACAGCTTTATTGCCAGCAGAAAAGAACAAAAAGACAGCAGGAAGATGGTTTTTTTCTCTCCTCTACTTTACAAATATCGTACAATTGTATCTAATGCATAGAACCTACTTTACTCCCAAAATCATGGCTGTTGTGGAGTCTAGGGAATACGTAGTTGTTAGATTTTCAGCTAGTGCTAAATAAATCAATAAATAAGAGTTACTAGAAGAAGTGAATCCTGATGCTGAGAGCAATCAGACTGCATCCACCAAACTCTGACTAAGGGGAAAAAAAAGTCATGCACTGGCACTCCCATGCCTCATTCCATAGAGAGCTCCTAGTCAGAATACCAATTAAGGCAGAGACCTAAAAGAAAAACACACTTATTTACATAACAGCAAAAAAAACCCCAAACCACCCACTCACCCCTTCACCTAATCGTCATTCCAACCAAGGATCATTAGGTATAAGAAAAGAAGCTTTGCACAGTGGCAGTATCGTAGCCAATGAGGTTCATCTGCGGCGCGATTATTGCTAATTGAAAACTTTTCCCAGTACCCCATCGTGATGACTTGCAATACAGTCGGCACTGGCAATTTTTGACAGTCTCTACGAAGACTGATAATTTTAAAAAAAGAAAAGGAAAAGGAAAGAAATCATGAAAGAGAATAATGACCCAAATAAGAAAATAGAAAATTTAACATCAGAGAAAAACAGATCACTAGGGAAGCAGAAGAGAAATTTCTGATATGATTAGAGAGATCAAACAAAGCTAGGATTCTTGAGAAAAGTATGAACTAGAATATGTGAATGCACTGTTAGGGATTTATATTAATATTGCTAAAATGAAAAAGGAATAATATATTTTAAAGTGTAGGAAAGAAAGTGTGGCAGAAAATGTAAATGAGAAGAGACAGATAAAAGAACATTCCAGAGGATATAGCCTCTGAACAGCAGGAGTTTCAGAAAAATGGAGCATCCTCAAGTGCAGCAGACCTGGAGAGTATCTAATCCAGACTGGAGCAAGAAATACAAGAAGAGAAGGAAAAAATTCTGGGAGAAAGGGAATTTTACATGCTAGTATTACGATGCAAAGGGTATAAAGATGCTAGAAACATTTCTCCTAGGAGCAACCCAAGTATGGTGACATTGTTCCTATAGAAAAGAAATCTAATCCTAGCACATTATTTGACAATAAAGAAACAGCATAAATACTGTTCACTTGCTCTTCAAGAGTCAACCTAAAATCATGTCGCTTTTAAATATTAGTTCAAAGGTATAAAATATTATATATGCCAAATAAAAAAACTACAGGGTGAGTCCGGGCCACAGTCCTCAGCTGACAACTCAGCAGATGCTATTTAGCTGCCAGAACCTCTGAGATAGTCGTCTTAAACCATTGGTTTCAAAAGTTTCATTTATTTGAACAGTTTGTAGCCATTATTACATTTGATCCTGAGACACGAGAGAGGAAAAGCATGGTTGTGATTTCAGAAATGAAATATAAATCTCAACAAATTTAATAATATAAAAGTAAAGCTATAGAAGATGGCTATTGGGAAGCAGAAGGCAGAGAAAGGTAAAGGAAAAAAGAGGTACATGGGAGTCTTTATTCCATGAGTCGGGGGGCAAGTGATGCTGTTAGTAGTTAATGGCACATACAATTTTTAAAAAAATGTTGTAAACATAGCATTTGAATTAGAGAAGAGGTCAATAGACAAATTAAAAATAATAATTAAGCCATAAATATTTGAGAGCAGAAGGGAAAAAGCTAAGCCAAATTCTCATGTCTCACAGAAGAAGTCAATAAATGTTTATTAAATACCTTCCCTGTGGCAGGCAGTATTCAGGCACTGAGGATGAAATAATGCACATAAAAGCAGCAGCCGAAAACTGATGCTTAAAATGCATCTCATTGTTGTTCACTGTATTAGTCCATTTTCATACTGTTGATAGAGACATATCTAAGACTGGGCAATTTACAATGAAAAGAAGGTTTAATGGAGAACTCACAGTTCCGCGTAGCTGGGGAAGCCACACAATCATGGCAGAAGGCAAAGAGGAGCAAGTCACATCTTACGTGGATGGCAGCAGGCAAAGAGAGAGCTTGTGCAGGGAAACTCTGCCTTACAAAGCCATCAGATCTCGTGAGAGCCATTCACTCTCACAAGAACAGCATAGGAAAGACCCGCCCCCACAATTCAACCATCTCCCACCAGGTCCCTCTCATAACATGTCGGAATTATGGGATATACAAGATGAGATTTGAGTAGGGACACAGAACCAAACCATATCATTCACCCTTTCTTTTGCCTAGAATGTTTTATCATTTTTATTTTCTGGTAAACTTTCATTCCTCCAACATAAACCCATGCTTACAAGCATGGAATCTGATCATTACTGAAGAAATAGAAGTAAAGATATGTAATCTAGTACATAAGGACTAACCACTAGAAAATATCAAAACAGAAATCATAGAATAAGGTTGTCTATGGTGCCAACACTGGTAATGGAGAAATGTGGATAAGGAGACTATTCCTTTTTCTGAAATGTTCTTTCTGTTATCTGATAGGCCACTATGGTAGGAATGGATGCGTGGCCCCTTCAGCGACAAATTTGTTGCCCTGGCTGCTGGAAGTGCTGTTGACAGACTGCCTTTGGCTGCCAGTCTCTTCAAGAATTGTGTAAGATGCAGAAATCCATTTCTCCCAAAGTAAAGCAGCATTCCCGGCAGCTCACATTTAATGACCAACCGATGCTGAAGATGGGTGTGGCCATCTCAACCAAACTTGAAACAGACGACTCTTAAGTTCCATTCTAGCTCCTGAGAACTCTTTGGGGTCAGCCGACATTGTCACTGGACCTGTGTCATAGCCTGACTTCTCCATTTCTTCTTTCTTCCATTCCTTTTCAAATGGTTCATCCCACAATTTCTCACTCATTAAATTGTTAATTCAACAATTTCTCACTAACCACAATTTTCTCACTAACAGTAAATACTGCTTGCAAGTATTACATTAATATGTTTAAATGCTAGAAAAGAGTCAGTGATGATTTATTCAATGTTATGCAGAACACAAGAATAATTAGACAGTAAAACAATTCATGTGGCAATAAAATTCACTTACACTTTTTATTAATGTAAGTTCTTTATTTTATTCCACTTGTTGTTTTCTTAATTTTGTATGTTTGCCAAGGATGAATAGCTTTCTACTCAATATCTAGCCCTGAACATAAAATTTTATGTTGCTTTTGCATATACACAAAATATTGCTAGTTGTTTATTGCTGTTTCCTTTCTAGTGTACAGTCACTTCAGCCTCATCAATACTCATATCATGGCAAGACAGTGTCACTGACTAGCCAAAAAAAACACATTTCTATTGATTTCTGTGCATGTTTGTTACTTTCTCACCACATGACACTAAATTCTATGTACTTACCTTATTAAAAAGATAATGATTTCCAGCATGCAAATATCATAATAAATAATGGTAATTTTATTGGTGTAAAAAACGGTAAAATGCCATTAGTTTTTAATGCTGATGTATGTCCACAGATATAATTGCTTGATTTTACTATCTAGGTAACAGCTTACTTTTATTGTTAGACATGCTGTCAATAAATGCAATAATTTCTGTGACTTTACTTTTCAAAGATCTTGCTGAAAATACTTAAAGTATGTGCCTCTGAAGCAGAGTCTAGCTCCATTATTTATATATCTCTGATTCTTGAATGTTTTGTATAAGGCAAATGGTTAATACATTTTTAAAGAATGTATGAATAAATGAATGAATGAATGAGCTTGCTTCATACAATATTTTATTCAGAAATCTTTATTCATTTAATATCGTATACTGACCTCTTTATATTTTTCCAGTCATGTTCTAAGTTCTGCATATGTCAGTTTCCTTATGGCCTCTGGACACTCCAAGTCTTCTCTTTTCATTTATTAAATTCACAAGTTTTTATTGAATACCTATTGTGTGCCAAGCAGCATGCCAGATGCTGAGGATATAATAATGTACATAAAGTGGGAAAACAGATGCTTTAAATGCTTTTCATTGTTTTTCATCCTCTCTTTTCTACCTGGGAGGCTTCATGACTTATTTTCTAACAAACTTCTATTTCTCCAAAACAAAGACGTGTAAGGGCATAGAGTCAGACTGCCAGTGTTCAAGCCCTGGCTCTGCAGTTACTAGTTATATAACTTCGGATAAGTTTCTTAGCCTGTGAATTTTCCATTTTCTCATATTTAGAATGGTATCTACCTCATATAGTTGATGTCAGAATTGATTAAAATATATGTAAAAGTCTCAGCTTAGTGCCTAATACATACTTATTCAATAATCATTAGCTATTATTCCAGCATCACTATGCCCTGCTGTTAGAAAAACAGTTAAATCCTGACAACAAATTCCAAATATAACAGCTGCCACCAAAATAGAGTGACTTTAGAATAACAGAAAAGCCCTTTTATGGCCATACTGCCCAAAGTAATTTATAGATTCAATGCTATCCCCATCAAGCTACCAATGACCTTCTCAGAACTGGAAAAAACCACTTAAACTTCATATGGAACCAAAAGAGAGTCCACATAGCCAAGTAAATTCTAAGCAAAAAGAACAAAGCTGGTGGCATCACACTACCTGACTTCAAACTATACTACAAGGCTACAATAATCAAAACAGCATGGTACTGGTACCAAAACAGAGATGTAGACCAATGGAATAGAAGAGAGGTCTCGGAGGCAACACCACACATCTACAACCATCTGATCTTTGACAAACCTGACAACAACAAGCAATGGGGAAAGGAGTACCTATTTAATAAATGGTGTTGGGAAAACTGGCTAGCCATGCACAGAAAGCAGAAACTGGACCTGTTCCTGACACCTTATACTAAAATTAACTCCAGATGAATCAAAGACTTAAACATAAGACCTAACACCATAAAAAGCTTAGAAGAAAACCTAGGCAAAACCATTCAGGACATAAGCATAGGCAAGGACTTCATGACTAAAACACCAAAAGCATTGGCAACAAAAGCCAAAATACCAAAATAGACAAATGGGATCTAATTAAACTCCAGAGCTTCTGCACAGCAAAAGAAACAATAATTAGAGTGAACCAGCAACCAACAGAATGGGAAAAAATTTTTGCAATCTACCTATCTGACAAAGGAATTATATCCAAAATCTACAAAGAGCTAAAACAGATTTACAAGAAAAAAACAAACCCTTTCAAAAGTGGGCAAAGGATATGAATAGACACTTTTCAAAAGAAGACATATATGAAGCCAACAAACATATGAAAAAATGCTCATCAACATTGGTCATTAGAGAAATGCAAATCAAAACTACATTGAGATACCATCTCATGGCAGTTAGAAATGCGATCATTAAAAAATCTGGAGACAAAAATTCTGGAGAGGATGTGGAGAAATAGGAACACATTTACACTGTTGGTGGGAGTGTAAATTAATTCAACCATTGTGGAAGATAGTGTGGCGATTCCTCAAGGACCTAGAAACAGAAATTCCATTTAACCCAGCAATCCCATTACTGGGTATATATCCAAAGGATTATAAATTGTTCTATTATAAGGATACATGCACATGTACATTCACTGCAGCACTGTTCACAATAGCAAAGACTTAGAATCAACCCAAATGCCCATCAATGATAGACTGGACAAGGAAAATGTGGCACATATACACCATGAAATACTATGCAGCCATAAAAAATGATGAGTTCGTGTCCTTTGTAGGGACATGGATGAAGCTGGAAACCATCATTCTCAGCAAACTGAGAAGAGAACAGAAAATCAAGCACTGCATGTTCTCACTCATAGGTGGGTGTTGAACAATGAGAACACATGGACACAGGGAAGGGAGCATCACACACTGAGGCATATATATATATATATATATATATATGCCCTTTTATTCACTATTTTTAATAGAGGGAACATCACACACTGAGGCATATATATATGCCCTTTTATTCACTATTTTTAATAGAAAATTTAAAGTTTCTATTAAACATAAGATATTTTCCGTGTTGTTGCTTGTTACAGAATTTTCTTTTTAAAGGTTACATAATATTCAATTGTATGTATAAATTATATTTTCTTTATTTATTTATCTGTTAATAAACATTTAGGTTATTTCCTTGAGTACATTATGCTAAGTGAAGTAAGCCAGTCACAGAAAGACAAATACTGCATGATCCCACTTATATGAGGTAACTAAGATACTTAAATTATTTGAATTTAAGTATTCCACGCTTTAGAATTAGAGTGGAATGTTGGTTACTAGGGGCTAGAAGGAGGGGGAAAATAAGGAGTTACTCATCAATGGGCATAAAATTTCAGTCAAGAAAGATAAATAAGAAATAGAGCAAGATGGCAGAATAGAAGACTCCACTGATCATTCCTCCAGCAAGAACACCAAGTTAACAACTATCTACATAGAAAAAACATCTTCATCAGAACCAAAAATCCAGTGAGCACTCATAGTACCTAGTTTTAACTTCATATTCACTAAAAGAGGCACTGGAAGAGATAGGAAAAAGCAGTCCTGAGTCACCAATGCAACCCCATCCCTTCCCTAACAGTGGTGGCTTGGTGCAGAGGGCATCTCTGGGTGCTCAGGGAGGGAGAGCACAGCAATTGTGAGGCAGTGAACTCAGTACTGTCGTGTTAAAGCAGAAAGAAAAACCTGACCTAATCAGCTAATGTCCACCCACAGAGGGAGCAAAAATCAGCCCTAGCCAGAGGGGAATCAAAGATCCCAGTGGTCGGAACTTGAGTGCCTGCAAACCTTGCCAGCACGGGCTACAGTACTCTGAATCTCCAATTAAATTTGAAGAGCAGTATAGGCCATAATGATCGTAACTCTTAGGCAAGTCCTGATGCTGAACTGGGCCCATAGACATAAGACTGAGGGGGCAGGCAACATACCGAGACACAAGCTGGGGCAGCCAAGGGAGTACTGGTATCATCCCTCCTGTAACCTCAGGCAGCACAGACCACAGCTCCAAAATAGATCGCTTCACTCTGTATGAAGAGAGGAGAGTAAAGAGTTGGGAGGACTTTGCCTTGCACGTTGGATACCAGCTCAACCACAACAGGATTGAGTCAGAGTCATGAGGTCCCAATTTCAGGCCCTAGCTCCAGACGTTTCTAGACACACCCTGGCCAGATGGGAACCTACCTCCTTGAAGGAAAGGACCCGGTCTTGACAGCATTCATCGCCTGCTAACTAAAGAGCCATTGGGCCCTAAATAACCAGCAGTAATACCCAGGGGCTACATCAAGGGCCTGTTGTGAGCCTCTGAGACTTACTGGCTTCAAGTAATACTCAGCACATTACCAGCTGTGGTGGTAATGGGGCAAAACCCCTTGTGCTTGACATTAGGAGAAGTAAAAGTAAAGGAGACTTTGTCTTGTTCCATAGTTAACAGCAGGACCACAGTGAAGCAGAGCACCAAGCAGGCTCTTGAGGTTCTCAACTCTAGGACTCGATTCTTGATTCTTGGATGGCATTTCTGTACCCACCCTGGGGTGAGTCCCAGGCCAGAAAGAATTCACCACAAGCTAACTTAAGAACCCACGGGCCTTAAGGAAACATTGACTGGTAGTCTGGCAGTACTCCTCATGGCCTGGGGTGTTGGTAGCTACAAGTGAAGCTCTCTGCCTTTGGAAATGGAAAGCAAGAGTGGGAAGAACTGCATCTTGTGGTTTGAGTGCAAGCTCAGCCCAATACAATAGAACACCAGGTAGTCTTTTAACATTCTAGACTCTAGTCCTTGACTCCTGGACGGCACCTCTGTGCCCCAGAGTCTGGGGCACCTCACTATCCTGAAAGGAAGGACACAGATCTGACTGGCTTTGCTACCTGCTGATTATAGAGCCCTAGAGCCTTGAGTGACACAGGCAGTAGCCAGGACTGGTTACAGCAGGTCTTGCATGAGACCCAGTGCTGTGATGGTTTCAGGTATGACCGAGAGCAGTCATAGTGTTGGTGGCCACAGGTGTGCTTGTGTCACTCCATTCCAAACTTTAGGTGGCTCAGGACCAAGAGAGAAACCCTGTTTGTTTGGAGAAAAAGTAAGGGAAGAAAACAAGAACTTCTGCTTGGTAATCCAGAGAATTCTCCCAGATCTTGTCAAAGATTATCAAGGCAGTACCTCTACAAGTCTGCAAGAACCACAGTGTGTTATTGGGCTTTGTGTGCCCCCCTAAAATAGGGACAGCTTTGATCACAACACCTAAGTCCTTTCAAATATCTGGAAAACTTTCCCAAGAAGGACAGCTGCGAATAAGCCCAGACAGTGAACCCTACAATAAATACCTAACTCTTCAATGTCCAGACACTGAAGAACATCTACTGGCATAAATACCATACAGGAAAGCATGACCTCACAGATAAACTAAATACGGCACTAGGAACCAATTGTGAAGAAACAGAGAGATGAAACCTTTCAGACAGAGAATTCAAAATAGCTATTTTATGGGAACTCAAAGAAATTCAAGATAACACAGAGGAAGAATTTAGAATTCTAGCAGATAAATTTAACATAGGGATTGAAATAATTTTTTTTAAATCAAGATGAAATTCTTGAGCTGAAAAAATGCAACTGACATACTAAACTGGTCATCAAAGTCCTTTAGTAGTGGAATTACTTAAGCAGAAGAAAGAATTAGTGAACTTGAAGACAGCCTATTTGAAAATACACAGTCAGTGGAAACAAAAGAAGAAAGAGTAAACAAAGAATGAAGCACAGCTATAGGATATAGAAAATAGGCACCAAAGGACAAATCTGAGTTGCTGGGCATAAAGAGGAGGAAGAGAAAGAGATAAAGGTAGAAAGTTTATTCAAAAAGATAGTAACAGATAACTTCTCAAACCTAGAGAAAGATATTAATATCCAACACAAGAAGGTTATAGAACACCAAGCAGATTTAACCCAAATACTACCTCAAGGCATTTAATAATCAAACTCCCAAAGGTCAAGGATAAAGACAGGATCCTAAAAGCAGCAAAAGAAATGAAGCAAATAACATACAATGGAGCTCCAATACATTTGGCAGCAGGCTTTTCAGTGGAAATCTTACAGGCCAGGAGAGAGTGACATGGCATATCTAAAGTGCTTAAGGAAAAAAAAATCTACCCTAGAATAGTATATCTGATGAAAATATCCTTCAAACATGAAGGAGAAATAAAGACTTTCCCAGACAAATTAAAGCTGAGGGTTTTAAGCAATACCAGACCTATCCTACAGGAAATATTAAAGAGGATTCTTCAATCAGAAAGAAAAGGACATTAATGAGCAATAAATAATCATCTGAAGGTACAAAACCAGCAATAAATAATCACCTAAAGGTACAAAACTCACTGGTAACAGTACACAGTAAAACACATTACACTGTAACACATAACTGTGGCATGTAAACTACTCTTATCCATAAGTAGAAAGACTAAACAATGAACCAATCAAAAAATAAAAAATAATATCTACAACAGCTTTTAAAGACATAGTCAGTACAATAAGATATAAATAGAAAACAACAAAAAGTTAAAAAGTGGGGAAATGAAGTTAAGACAGTACTTTTATCAGTTTTATTTTTGCTTGTTTCTTTGTTTATGAAAATAGTGGTAAGTTGTTATCAGTTTAAATAATGAGTTACAAGATAGGATTTGCAAGCTTCATGGTAACATCAAACCAGAAAACATACAATGGGTACACAAAAAATAAAAAGCAAGGAACTAAATTATATCACCTGAGAAAATCACCTTCACTAGAGGAAGACAGGAAGGAAAGAAAGGAGGGAGATGAGATCACAAAACAACAAGAAAATAATCACAAAATGGAAAAAACAAATCACAAAGAAATGACTTGCTTATCAATAATAATATTGAATGTAAATGGACTTAACTCTCCAATCAAAAACATACAGTGGCCAAATGGATAAAAAAGCAAGACTCAATGATCTCTTGCCTACAAGAAACACACTTCATTTATAAAGGCACACAGACTGAAAATAAAGAGAGGGAAAAATATTCTATTCCAATGGAGGCCAAAAAAGAGCAGAAGTAGCTATACTTTTATCAGGCAAAATAAATTTCAAGACAAAAATTATAAGAAGAAACAAAGTCACTATATAGTGAAAAAAAGGTGAATTCAGAAAGAGAATATAATAATTTTGAACATACATGCTCCCAACACTGGAGCACCCAGAAATAAAAAGGTGCTCCTTTTTATAGAGCTAAAGAGAAAGATAAGTCATAACACAATAATAGCTGGTGACTTCCACACCCCACTTTCAGCCTTGGACAGAAAATTTTTTTAAAAAGAGTAGTCAGATAAAATCTGCATTATAGATCAAATGGATATAATAGATATTACAGAACATTTCATCCAAGAACTGCAGAATTCATGTTCTTTTCCTACACACGTGGATCATTATCAGTATAGTACATATGTTACATCACAAAACAAGTCTTAAAAAATTCAAAGTTGAAATAATATCAAACATCTTCTCTGACCGCAATGCAATAAAACTAAAAATTAATAACAAGAGGAATTTTGGAAACTACACAAATACATGGAAATTAAACAAGATGCTACTGAATGGCCAGTGGGCCAGTGAAGAAATAAATAAGGAAATTTAAAAATTTATTGAAACAAATGATAATAGAAACACAACATATCAAAACCTATGGAATACAGCAAAGGCAGTACTAATAGGAAAGTTTATAGCTAAAAGTGCCGACATTGCAAAAGAGAAAAAACTTCAAATAAACAATCTAATGATGCATCTTAAAGAACTAAAAAAGCAAGAACGAATGAAATCAAAAATTAGCAGAAGAAAAAAAATAAAGAGAGCAGAAATAAACATTTAAAAATATAAAAGATCAATGAAACAAAAAGTTGGGGGCTTTTTTTTTGAAAAGTTAAACAAATTTGACAAACTTTTAGCTAGACAGAGAAAAATAAAGAAAATTCAAATAAATAAAATGAGAAATGATAAAGGAAACATTAAAATTGATACTGCAGAAATTCAAACCATCATTAGTGGCTACTGTGAGCAACTACATGACAATAAATTGAAAAATCTAGACAAAATGGACAAAATTCCTAGATACAGACAATCTACTAAGATTAAAACAGGAAGAAATCCAAAATCTGAACAGATAAATAACAAGTAATGAGATCAAATACATAATAAAAAGTCTCCTAGTAAAGAAAAGTCTGGAACCTAGTGGCTTCACTACTGAATTTTACCAGCCATTTAAAGAATGAAAACCAATTCTACTAAAACTATCCCAAACAATAGAGGAGAAGGGAATACTTACAAACTAATTTTACAAAGCCAGACAAAGATCCATCAAAAAAAAAAAAAAAGAAAGAAAGAAAAAGAAAACTACAGGCCAATATCTCTGATAAGTATTGATGCAAAAATCCTCAACAGAATACTAGCAAAACAAATTTAACAATACATTAGAAAAATCATTTATCATGACCAAGTGGGATGGTTCAGCATATGTAAATCAATCAATGTGATACATCATATCAAAAGAATGAAGGATTAAAACATATAATCATTTCAATCGATGCTGAAAAATCATTTGATAAAATTCAATATCCCCTCAGGATAAAAACCCTAAAAAAACTGAGAATAGAAGGAATATATATGACATATATGAGAGAAGCCATATATGACAGACCTACATGGGCATCTTTGTCTTGTTCCAGATCTTAGTATTCTAGCTGTAAAGGGAAAAACTGAAAGCCATTTCCCTAAGACATGGAACAAGACAAGAATGCCCAGGGTCACCAGTTATTAAACATAGTACTGGAAGTTCTAGCTAGAGCAACCAGACAAGAGAAAGATATAAAGGACATCAAAATTGGAAAGGAAGACATCAAATTATTCTTGTTTACAGATGATATGATCTTATATTTAGAAAAACATTGAAGACTCCACCAAAAAACTATTAGAACTGGTAAATTCTG
Organism: Plecturocebus donacophilus; assembly: GCA_004027715.1. NCBI lineage: Eukaryota > Metazoa > Chordata > Mammalia > Primates > Pitheciidae > Plecturocebus > Plecturocebus donacophilus. Next base: position 15,466 of record PVKP010042268.1, read on the forward strand.
TAAAGTTGCAGGATATAAAATCAGTATACAAAATCAATAGTATTTCTATATGCCAACAGTAAACAATGTGAAAAAGAACTGTAAAAAGTAATCTCATTAAGATATTCACATATATAATTAAATACCTAGAAATTAAACAAAGAAGTAAATGATCTCTACAATGAAAACTTTAAAATATTTATGCAAGAAACTGAAGATGACACCAAAAAAATGGATATTCCATGTTCTTGTATTAGAAGAATCAATGTTGTTCAAATGTCCATACTACCCAAAGAAATATACAAATTCAATGCAATCCCCATCAAAATACCAATGACGTTATTCACAGAAATAGAAAAAAAAATTCGAAAATTTATATGTGCACACAGAAGTCCCAGGATAAACAAAGCTATCTGAGCGAAAAGAACAAAACTGGAGGAATCAGATTAACTGACTTCAAATTATTCTACAACATGGTGTGGGCATACAAAGAGATACACAACCAACAGAACAGAATGGAGAACCCAGAAACAAATCTACACACATACAGTGAATTCATTTTTGACAAAGGTGCCAAGAACATACACTGACATATTGAAGATGATCTCTTCAATAAATGGGGCTGGGAAAATTGCATATTCATATGCAGAAGAATGAAACTAGACCCCTATCTCTTGCCATACACAAAAATCAAATCAAAACGAATTATAGCTATAAATTGAAGATCTCAAACTATGCAACTATTAAAGGAAAACATTGGGGAAAATCTCCAGGACATTGGTCTAGCAAAAATTTCTTGAGCAATATTCTACAAGCATAGACAGCCAAAGCAAAAATGGACAAATGTGGCCAGGCAGGGTGGCTCATGCCTGCAATCTCAGCACTTTGGGAGGCCAAGATGGGTGATTCACCTGAAGTCAAAAGTTCTAGACCAGTTCTAGACCAAGGTGGCTGTATCACCTGAGGTCAGAAGTTCTAGACCAGTTGTAGACCAATGTGGGTGTATCACCAGAGGTCAGAATTCTAGACCATGGCAAACCCCCATCTCTACTAAAAATGCAAAATATTAGATGGATGTGGTAGGATGTGCCTGTAATCTCAGCTACTTGGGAGGCTGAAACAGGAGAATCACTTGAACCTGGGAGGCGGAGGTTGCAGATGGTTCCATTGTACTCTGGCCTGACCAGCAAAATGGGGCTCTGCCTCAAAAAAAAAAAAAAAAAAAAAAAAGGACAAATGTGATGACACCAAGTTGAAAAGCAAAGAAAACAACAAAGTGAAGAGACAACCCACAGAATAGGAGAAAATATTTGCAAATCACCCATCTGACAAGGGATTAATAACGAGAATATATAAAGAGCTTGAACAACTCTATAGTAAAAATTTAATCCAATCCAATTTTTTAAATGGTCAAAAGACCTTAATAGACATTTCTCAAAAGAATACATAAAATGGCAAAACAAGCATAAGAAAAAGTGCTCAACATCATTGATCATCAGAAAAATGCAAATCAAAACTACAATGAGATATCCTCTCATCCCAGTTAAAATGTCTTATACCTAAAAGACAGGCAATAACAAATGCTGACAAGGATACGGAGAAAAGAAAATCCTCATGTACTGTTGATGGGAATGTAAATTAGTATATCCACTATGAAGAACAGTTTGGATGCTACTCAAAAAACCTACAAATTAAGCTACCATATGATCCAGCAATCCCACTGCTAGTGATATACCCCAAAGAAATAAAATCATTATACTGAAGAGATAACTGCATTCCTATGTTTTTTGCAGTACTGTTTATAATAACCAAGACTTAGAAGCAATATAAGTATCCATCAACAGATTAACAGACAAGGAAAAAGTGGTATGTATACACAATGGAGTACTATTCAGCCATAAAAAAAATAACATCCAGTCATTTGCCACAACTTTGATGGGACTGTAAGATAATTGTTTTAAGTAAAATAAGCCAGGCACAGAAAGACAAACATGTAAACATGTTCTCACTTATTTGTGGAATTTAAAAATCAAAACAATTGAACTTGTGGACATTGAGAGTAGAAGGATGGTTATCAAAGGCTGTGAAGGGTAATGGGGAGAGTTGGGGGGAGGTGGGGATGGTTAATGGATAGAAAACAAAAAATAGAATAAATCAGACCTACTATTTGATAGCACAGCAGGGTGACTATAGTCAATAAAAACTTAATTGTATATTTTAAAATAAAGAGTGTACTTGGATTGTTCATAATTCAAAGGATAAATAATTTAGGAGACAGATTTCCCCTCAAAGTGGTACCTTGGGTAATTTTCTATATGCATCTATATGTAGTAGATGCTGAATATGTTTTTTTCTTGGTCTTCCTTTACTTCCAGGAATAAATATTTTCAGGTCTCAATGGACTGCTTCCGATAGTTTACTGGGAATTTATTCCCATGCTGATTATACATGGTGATGTTTTGCATGTTTGTCCCCTCCAAAACTCATATTGAAGTTTAATTTCCTTTGTAAAAGTATTAAGAGGTGGGACCTTTAGGCAGCGATTAGGTCATAAGAACTCCACCCTCTTGAGTAGGATTGGGGTCATTATGAAAGGGCAGGTTGAGTCCCCTCTTGCTATCTCTGTTGCCCTGTTGTTTTCTGCCCCGGAATGATGCTGAAGAAGTCCCTTGCTACATGCTGGTACCTTTGTATTGGGACTTACCAGCCTTCAGAACTGTGAGCTAATACATTTCATTCATTACATT
>PVKP010042269.1:0-18186 GCA_004027715.1 Plecturocebus donacophilus
TTTGCATTGGGTTAGAACATGTTCTTTTAGCTCACAGAAGTTTCTTATTATCCACCTTCTGAAGCCTGATTCTGTGAGTTCATCACACTCATCCTCCGTCAAGCCTTGTTCTCTTGCTGATGAGGAGCTGCGATCCCCTGTAGGAGGAGAGGCATTCTGATTTTGGGTGTTCTCAGCCTTTTTGCACTGGTTTCTTCCATTTTTGTGGATTTATCCACCTGTTGTCTTTGTAATTGCCGACTTTCAGATTGGGTCTCTGAGTGGACGTCCGCCTTGTTGTTGATGAAGTTTTTTCTGTTTCTTAGTTTTCCTTCGGGGGGTGCCCCTTCCCCACAGAGCTGGGCCTTCCCGGGTTCAGCTGTGCTTCTCAGTCCTCAGCGCTTCCAATTGTTGTTCTCCTTGTGGGGATGGGACCAGTGGAGCCTGACTAAAAGGGCATCCAGTCCCGCACACTCTGCACCGAGAAGCGCCGCGCCGGCCAAAAGAGTCGCCAAAAGATTCCCTCGCCGGGAATCTCCCAGTCCGTGGGCATCAAATATTCGTCTGCAACTGTGGCGTCCACTCGCTCTCTGCGCCCTCACCGCGAGTCACAATCCCGAGCTGCTGCTACGTGGCCATTTTGGATCTCTCTCCACCCGGTGATGAAGTTTTTCGGTTTCTTAGTTATCCTTTGGTGGACGCCCGTTCCCCTCAGAGCCAGACCTTCCCGGGTTCGCTGTGCTTGCTGTGAAACTCTCAGTCCTCAGCACTTCCAATTGCTGTTTTCCTTGTGGGGATGGGACCAGCCGAGCCCGTCCGTCCTGTATACTCCACACCGGGAAGCGCCGTGCTGGGCGCTGGCAAAAGAGCTGCGCCGGCCAAAAGAGTCACGCTGGCGACCCGTGTGGCTTCTCTGCCGGGACTCTCCTGGTCTGTGGGCAACAAAAATTCGTCGGAAAGTGCGGCGTCCACTCGTTCTCTGCGCTTTCACTGGGAGCTACATTCCTGAGCTGTTGCTAATCGGCCATCTTGAATCTCTCCTCTGATGTTAGTCTTTTACGTCATTCTCGAAAATTTTCATTTTAAAGTGATTCTCCCTTCTCCCTCTTCCCTGTTGTACCCCCAATATTGGAAAATGTGTATGTTCCTGTCATAACCTTCAAAAGTTTATTTATTTATTTTTTTGAGACAGAGTCTCGCTCTATTGCCCAGGCTGGAGTGCAGTGGTGCAGTCTCAGCTCACTGCAGCTTTCGCCTCCCGGGTTCAAGCAGTTCTGCTGTCTCAGCCTCCTGAGTAGCTGGGATTGCAGGCACCCACCACCACGCTGGCTAATTTTTTGTATTTTTATTAGAGATGGGGTTTCACCATGTTGGCCAGGCTGGTCTTGAACTTCTGACCTCATGATTTGCCTGCATCGGCCTCCCAAAGTGCTGGGATTGTAGGCAAGAATGCCTGACCTCAGGTGATCCACGGCGCCCAGTGAATTTTTTTGTATTATTTTTTCAGTAGAGTTGGAGGGTTTTCCCTTGTTGCCCAGGCTGATTAAAAACTCCTGAGCTCAAAGAAAAAAACTCCTGAGCTCAGGCAGTCTGCCTGCCTTGGCTTCACAAAGTGCTGAGATTACAGGCCTGAGCCACTGTTCCTGGCGATAAATCTTGACATTACTTATTGCCAGGTTTTTCTTTTCTTTTTTCTTCCTTTATTTCTTTTCTTTTTTTTTTTTTTGTTGTACTTTACGTTCTGGGGTACGTGTGCAGATCATGCAGGGTTGTTCCATAGGTACTTACATGGCAAGATGGTTTCCCCCATCATTTATATTTGGCATTTCTCCCCATGTTATCCCTCCCCACCCCTAGCTGTCCCTCCGCTAGCCCTCTCCAACTGACCCCAGTGTGTAATGCTCCCCTCCCTGTGTCTATGTGTTCTCATTGTTCAACACCCGCTTATGAGTGAGAACATGCGGTGTTTGATTTTCTGTTCTTGTGTCAGTTTGCTGAGAATGATGGTTTCCAGATTCATCCAAGTCCCTAGAAAGGACACAAACTCATCATTTTTTTATGGCTATGTCATAATCCATGGCATATATGTGCCACATTTTCTTTGTCCAGTCTATCATTGATGGTCATTTGGGTTGGTTCCAGGTCTTTGCTATTGTAAACAGTGCTGTGATGAACATACATGTGCATATGTCTTCATAGTAGAACAATTTATAAACCTTTGGGTATATACCAAGTAATGGGATTGTTGGGTCAAATGGAATTTCTATTTCTAGATCCCTGAGGAATTGCCACACTGTCTTCCACAATTGTTGAATTAATTTACACTCCCACCAACAGTGTAAAAGTGTTCCTATTTCTCCACATCCTCTCCAGCATCTGTTGTCTCCAGATTTTTTAATGATCGCCATTCTAACTGTTGTGAAATGGTATCTCAGTGTGGTTTTGATTTGCATTTCTCTAATGCCCAGTGATGAGCATTTTTTTCATATGTTTGTTGGCCTCATGTATGTCTTCTTTTGAGAAATGTTGTCTGTTTATATCCTTCACCCACTTTTGAATGGGTTTATTTTTTTCTTGTAAATCTGCTTTAGTTCTTTGTAGATTCTGGATATTAGCCCTTTGTCAGATGGGTAGATTGCAAAAATTTTTTCCCCATTCTGTTGGTTGTTGCTTCACTCTAATGGTTGTTTCTTTTGCTGTACAGAAGTTCCTGAAGTTTAATTAGATCCCGTTTGTCTATTTTGGTTTTTGTTGCCATTGCTTTTGGTGTTTTAGTCAGGAAGTCCTTGCCTATGCCTATGTCCTGGATGGTTTTGCCTAGGTTTTCTTCTAGGGTTTTTATAGTGTTAGGTCTTATGTTTAAATCTTTAATCCATCTGGAGTTAATTTTAGTTTAGTGTAAGGTGACAGGAAGGGGTCCCAGGTTTTTCTAAGGCCCGGGAAACATCTGACTAAACTGGGCAGGTTATTTTTGAGTTTTTCTTTAGTATGTGTTTTTTATTTCAAGGCTTATTTTTTTTCCTCTATGCACCCTTTAATGACCATTCTGTTAACTTTGGAATAACTTCTAACCTTCATTGTTATTCCTTGCCAGCGCTTTGTTAGCTTTGATGTGATGCAGATCACCTGGAGATCTTGTTAAACTGCTGCTTCTGATTCAGTCAGACTGAAGTAGAGCCTGCTCTTCTGTATTTCTACCAAATTCTTTTCACCCTCTGCCCTTTCAGCATCCTCTTCTGGTTTTGAATATCAAATAAGCAATAATAGTAGGTGTTATGTTGAATCCATGGACTATACTATAAAATCATCTGCTTAATCGTATGTCTTCTAACATTCCTCTGTTCAAAAAGCACTTACGCAATAATAAAAATGTATATATATATATGTGCCTGGCTCGGTGGCACATGCCTGTAGTCCCAGCTACTTGGGAGGCTGAGGCTGGAGGATCGCTTGAGTCCAGGAGTTCCGGGCTGTAGTGCACTGTGCCGATCGGGTGTTCACACTAAGTTCGGCATCAATAGGGTGACCTCCTGTGAACCGGCCCAGGTCTGAAATGGAGCAGGTCAAAACTCCCGTGCTGATCAGTAGTGGGATCGTGCCTGTGAATAGCCACTGCACTCCAGCCTGGGAAACATAGCAAGACCCTGTCTCTAAGAAAAAAATAAAAATGTATATGTTTCCATTAAGTGTGTTGGCTCATGCCTGTAATCTCAGCACTTGATGCCAAGAGACTAACCTGGTCAACATAGGGAGATCCCATCTCTCTCTCTCTCTCTCTCTCTCTCTCGTTTTTTTTTTTTTGGCAGCAGTCTTACTCTGTCACCCAGGCTGGAGTGCAGTGGTATGAGCTTGGCTCACTGCAACCTATTTCCCAGGTTCAAGAGATTCTTGTGCCTCAGCCTCCTAAGTAGCTGGGATTACAGGTGCGTGCCATCATACCCAGCTACTTTTTGTATTTTTAGTAGAGATGGGGTTTTACCATGTTGGCCAGGATTGTCTTGAACTCCTAGCCTCAAGGGATCTACCTGCCCTGGGCTCCCAAAGTGCTGGGATTACAGGCATGAGCCACTGCTCCCAGCCAGGGAGACCCCATGTCTAAAAAAATTTTTTTAAGTCATTGGGCATGGTTGTGTGCTCCATGCACTTAGAGTCCTAGTTGCCCAAGAGACTGAGACCAGAGGACCACTTGAGCCCCAGTGTTCGAGGCTGCAGTAGTGACCTATGATTATGCCACTGCACTCCAAGTGAGAGACTGCTCAAACAAAGTGAGACAGTGTCTCACAAAAAAAAATTTGTTTAAAGAAGTGTTGCTTAAAAAATAGGGTTGTTCCGGCCATTGGCCCCACCCCCACTCTACTGGATTGAAATCAGATTATTTTCCTAAAGTGGCAAGTCACTGCTGGCAGGTTTCCACAGGTGATTCTTTTTTTTCTTCTTTTTTTTTTTTTTGAGACAGAGTCTTACTCTGTCACCAGGCACCAGGCTAGAGTGTAGTGGCGTGATCTTGGTTCACTGCAACCTCCACCTCCTGGGTTCAAGCATTTCTTCTGCCTCAGCCTCCTGAGTAGCTGGGACTACAAGCGCACGCCACCACGCCCAGCTAATTTTTGTGTTTTTAGTAGAGACAGGGTTTCATCATGTTGGCCAGGATGGTCTCGATCTCTTGACCTCATGATCTGTCTGCCTCAGCCTCCCAAAGTGCTGGGATTACAGGCGTGAGCCACTGTGCCCAGCCTCCACAGGTGATTTTAATATTCATTCTGATTAAGAACCCCTGGGCCATGTAAATTATAAAGTGTCCATTTCTGGATTGAGCTGAAAATCAGGTATCTGGCCTGATTTTTTCTTTTTTTGAGTTACTATGCTTTCTTGACATCTGCAAAGATAAAGGGGGGGGGGAGTTAAACTTTTTAATGAATGAAGGAAAAATGCAAAATTTTCTCATGTAAAAACATGTCTCTGGGTATAAAATTATTTTTCTGATGAAGAGAAAATAAGCATTATATTAATTGAGAACCATAAGACAATATAATTGTTATTCTGTTGATTTGATTATTCATATTTCTTGAACGATTTTTAGAACTGTGTGCCAGCCTGTGTTCTAGACCATGAGGTCTAGATGCTGATTATAATATGTGTAATTACTGAGCGCTTCTTAAATATACATGTAATTTATTTTCACCTTTTTTATGGTTTTGATTTTGATACTTCCAGGTTCTTCAGATAGATCCTGAAGTTACAGATGAAGAAATAAAAAAGAGGTTTCGGCAGGTACAGTATTATTTCCCTGTTTGAACTTTTTGAAGATGTATGAAGCACATGATTCTTTCAGTATTTGCTATTATGACCTAATATGTTTGGGCCACAATTTAACCTGTTTTCTTTTAAGACTGTATAACTGTTGTGTAAAAAAGCTCATAGTAATATATAAAATTTTAAATAATTTAGCGACTATAGCTTACCTATGAATAGAATGAATTTTACATCTAAATAGAATATCTGCAGCTCCTTAATTAAGAAGGATAAGTATAAAGTAAAATAATAGAGCTTGCATGAAGTTGTAACTACCAAACACCCTGTCTTCTAGGAGGGAACACATCAAATGATTCATAGCACATTTGTACCGTTAAGACCCCTATTCATCTGTAATTTTTTTTTTTTTTTTGAGTCTCGCTTTGTCACCCATGCTTGAGTGTAATGTCTTGATCTCAGTTTACTGCAACCTCCGCCTCCTGGGTTCAAGCCAATTCTCCTGCCTCAGCCTCCTGAGTAGCTGGGATTACAGGCACGTGCCACCACACCCAGCTGATTTTTGTATTTTTGGTAGAGATGGGGTTTCACCATGTTGGCCAGGCTGGTCTTGAACTCTTGACCTCAGGTGATCCACCTGACTTGGCCTCCCAAAGTGCTGGGATTACAGGCATGAACCACCATGTTCCGCCTCATCTGTAATTTTACCTTTTATTTATTTTTATTTTTTGAGACCAAGTCTTGCTGTGTCGCCCATGCTGGAGTGCAGTGACGATGTCTTGGGTCACTGCAACCTGTACCTCCTGGATTTAAGCGATTCTCTTGCCTCAGCCTCCCAAGTAGCTGGGATGGCAGGCGAATGCTACCATGCCTGGCTCATTTTTGTGTTTCTGCGAGAGAGAGGGTTTCACCATGTTGGCCAGGCTGGTCTTGAACTCCTGACCTCATGATTCACCTGCCTTGGCCTCCCAAAGTGCTGGGATTACCAGCATGAGCCACTGTGCCTGGTGGAACTACAAAGTTTTTTTTTTTGTGAGATGGAGTCTTACACTGTCACCCAGGCTGGAGTGCAATAGTACAGTCTCAGCTCACTGCAACCTCCGCCTCCCAGGTTCACGCAGTTTTCCTGCGTCAGCCTCCCAAGTAACTGGGATTACAGGCGCACACCACTACACCCAGCTAATTTTTTGTATTTTTAGTTGAGATGGGGTTTCATTATGTTGGTCAGACTGGTCTTGACTCCTGACCTCATGATCTGCCCGCCTCAGCCTCCCAAAGTGCTGGGATTACAGGCGTGAGCCACAGCGCCCAGCTCAGAACTACAAAGTTTTAAAATAAACTTTAAAAAAAAATTCTTTAGTTTTGACAGCTGAGTAACCATCCCCAGCGTGTTCTTTTTTTTTTTTCTTTTTTTTTTTAAGATCGAGTTTTGCTTTGTTGCCCAGGCTGGGGTGCAGTGGCATGATCTTGGCTTACTGCAGCCTCCACCTCCTGCGTTCAAGTGATTCTCCTGCCTCAGCCTCCCAAGTACTTGGGACTACAGGCACGTGCCACCACGCCCAGCTAATTTTTGTATCTTTAATAGAGACAGGGTTTCACCATGTTAGCCAGACTGGTCTCGATCTCCTGACCTCGTGATCTGCCCGCCTTGGCTTCCCAAAGTGCTGGGATTACAGGCATGTGTCACTGCGCCCAGCCTCTTTTTTTTTTTTTTTTTTTTCCGTGATGGAGTCTTGCTCTGTTGCCCAGACTATGAATGCAATGGTGCGATCTCAGCTCACTGCAACCTCTGCCTCCCGGGTTCAAGTAATTCTACTGTCTCAGCCTCCCTAAGTCCTAGGATTATAGGCATGAGCCACTGTGCCTGGCTGCCTTTTTGTCTATGAGTTGAATAATCATAGTCCCTGTAATTTGTCTTCGCATTGTGGATTTTCTATATATTCCATGTCTTTAAAAAAAAACTTTCCTTAGCATCTTTACATTCTTATGTACTTCATATTTTAATAGCATCTGACCAGTTTCTCCATGTTGGTCAGGCTGGTCTCAAACTCCAGACCTCAGGTGATCCGCCTGCCTTGGCCTCCTAAAGTGCTGGATTACAGGCGTGAGCCACTACACCCAGCCTCCAACTAATTGGTTTCTATCTGTCAATGACAGTATGTCATGTTTTTTAACTGTGAGTTTCTGAATTACTTAGGAAAGTTCTTTTTTGTAGCTGGTTTATTATACAGATTTTATATAGAAAAAAGAATGGGGCCAGGCGTGGTGGCTCGTGCTTGTAATCCCAGCACTTTGGGAGACCGAGGCAGGCAGATCACCAGAGGTCAGGGGATCGAGACCAGCCTGGCCAACATAGTGAGACCCATCTCTACTCAAAATATAAAAATTAGCCAGGTGTGGTGGTGGGCGCTTGTACTGCCAGCTACTCTGGAGGCTGAGACAGAAGAATCGCTTAAACCTGGGAGGCAGAGATTGCAGTGAGCCGAGAGCACACCACTGTACTGCAGCCTGGGGAACAAAGAGCAAAACTGTGTCTCAAAAAGAAAAAAAAAAAAGAATGGAGTAAGCACAGTGGCTCATGCCCGTAATCCTAGTACTTCGGGATGTTGAGGTGGGCAGATCGCTTCAGCTCAGGAGTTCGAGACCAGCCTGGGCAACATGGTGAAACCCTGTCTCTACAAAAAACTAGAAACAACAACAACAAAAACCAAAAATTAGCCAGGCGTGATGGTGCGTGCCTGTAGTCCCAGCTACTGGGGAGGCTGAGGTAGGGATCACTTGAGTCCAGGAGATTGAGGCTGTGTTGAGCTGGGATAGCACCACAGCACTCCAGCCCAGTTGATAGAGCAAGACTCACAAAAAAAAAAAAAAAAAAAGAAAAGAAAAAAGAATGAGGCCAGGTATGGTGGCTCATGCCTGTAATCCTAGCACGTTGGGAGTCCAAGGTAGTTGGACCATGAGGTCAAGAGTTTGAGACCAGCCTGACCAATATGGTAAACCCTGTCTCTACTAAAAATACAAAAATTAGCTGGGCGTGGTGGCACGTGCCTGTAATCTCAGCTACTCAGGAAGCGGAGGCAGTAGAATCACTTGAATCTGGGAGGTGAAGGTTGTAGTGAACTGAGATTTTGCCATTTCACTCCAGCTTGGGTGACAGGGTAAGACTCCATCTCAAGAAAAAAAAAAGAATGAATAGAATAACGAATATTCATATATCCACCGTATGTATTGAACAGTTCATTTTGAGACATGATCTGGCTCTGTCACCCAGGCTGCAGTGCAGTGTTGCGATCTCTGCTCACTGCAGTCTCCACCTCCCATGTTCAAGTGATTCTCCTACCTTAGCTTCCTGAGTAGCTAAGGGATTACAGATGTGCGCCACCATGCCCGGCTAATTTTTGTATTTTTAGTAGAGACAGGGTTTTACTATGTTGGTCAGGCTGCTGGTCTCAAACTCCTGACCTCAAGTGATCTGCCGGCCTTGGCCTTCCAAAGTGCTGGGATTACAGGCGTCAGCCACCATGCCTAGCTGACATTAACTATATATTTAACTATATATTTTTGGCTGAATCATTGTAAAGTAAATTGCAGTAGACCATGATCCTTTGCCTCTGAATACTTCAGCATGTATCCTTCCAAAATAAAAAAGGATGTTTTCTTGCATAACCACTTATCCCAGCTAACAAAATGAGTGAGCACTAATTCCGTACGATTATCTGAAACCCAGTCTAGTAGAGGTTTACAAAGTGCAGATGCCAGAGACTGACTCAAAAGGTCTGAGGGTGGAAATTAGACTGCTGTGTTTTTTAGAAGCTTTACAAGGTTGGAGCACAGCCAGAATGAGAAACACTGCTTTAGATTAGAAGTTATTTTAGGAGAGAGGTGATATCTCAAACCTGCTTTAACCACCTTAGTGCTCTGTACAGGTTGAGTATCTGTAATCTGAAATGCTTGAGACTAGAAGTATTTCAGATTTTTTCGGATTTTGGAATATTTACGGAATGTATAATAATCGAGCATCCCTAATCTGAAAATTCAACATGTTCCAATAAGCGTTTCCTTTGAGCATCATGTCAGCATTCAAAAAGTTTCATATTTTGGAGCATTTTGGATTTTGGGTGCTCATCTGCATAAGGAACATGATAGGAACTTGATACTTTTCAGTTTCCTTCCTCCCCCAAATTATTACAACATCTTCATAGTGCTAGGCTTCCATTTGTTCTCTCTCTCTCTCTCTCTCTCTCTCTCTCTTTTTACCTGGAGACATGATCTCACTTTATTGCCCAGGATGGAGTGCGACGACACAATCTCAGCCTCCCAGGCTCAAGTGATTCTCCCACCTTAGTCTCCTAAGTAGCTGGGACTACAGGCGAGTACCACCACGTCTGGCTAATTAAAAAAATTTTTTTTGTAGAGACAGGGTCTTGCTATGTTGCTCAGGCTGGTCTTAAAGTCCTGGGCTTAAGTAATTCTCTCACCTCAGCCTCCCAAAGTGGTGGGATGACAGGCGTGATCCTCTGTGCCTGGTACGTTTGTTCTCAACTTTGTGATCAAAACCTGAAATGTTTCCTAGTTGTACATTTACCTTTTGGTGCTTGAATTTTGTTGAATATCAGTATTTCTGGGCATTTAAAGAGCTTTGTTGATTTTTTTAAAATGCTTCTTGCTAAGAGTCTCTTTTTGCTGTAGGACCTTAGAGCTTTTGGTTGTAACAAGACACGGCAGGCTGGAAATTAGTAAATGTTTCTCGTACTGACAACTCCAACTTTTCTCTTATTGTAGTTATCCATATTGGTGCATCCTGACAAAAATCAAGATGATGCTGACAGAGCACAAAAGGCTTTTGAAGGTATTTGTAAATTTACCTGCTTCTGAGTATAGATTGTGAATGGCAGGGCCTAACTGTTCCTTGTCCTAGATCAAGCAAAGACTGTTATAGTTTTGTCTTCTGGTCACCAAGAAGCTGTGGTTTTCATTAGAACAGTTGCCATTTCAAAGCAGAATGTTGCTGTTTTAGAAGTAGGCCTTAACTTTGCTTTGTTAAAACTTCTATATGCCAACAAAGACTGTTATTGCATAGGATCATTTTTTTTTCTTTGAACATAAAGAATTTTATCACTGAATTAAATCCAGATGTGGTGTATTTAGCCTTGAGTATATATTTAATTTTTTCCCAGGCTCTCAAGGAAAGTCATTGCTATAGTTGAATGTTTTTTTAAAATTAGTTTAACGACAGTAAATAATTAAAGTAGGGAATGCTTTAGACAGCACAAGTCCATTTACACTACCTGAGTATAGTTCAGACTTTCAGAGGGTGTTTGCAGAAACAGTTAATTTCAATGTTTTGCATTAGCTGTGGACAAAGCTTACAAGTTGCTACTGGATCAGGAGCAAAAGAAGAGGGCCCTGGATGTAATTCAGGCAGGAAAAGAATACGTGGAACACACTGTAAGTATTTATAGTGCTGCTGTGTTTACAGGAAGTATCAGCAAGCCCTGGGCACCTTGTAGGAGGGTACATGTTAACATAGTAATGCCTACTGGCACAACTTGTGGCTCCTTAACATGCTGTCCACCATTTTGTGGTGGTGGTCATGAATATTGTGTGCCTGAAGCTGTAATTCACCCTGAAGAGAAGAACTTAGGTGAGGAGTAGCAAGGACACTGCTCCTACCTCTTTCCCCACCAGTCCTGTGTTGAGGAGAAAGGGTTGTCTCCCCTTCATTGCATATTGCCACTCATCCCATTCTTACATTGGAAATGTGGAGCAGCCTGTGATTCTTGACTCTTGATTTTTATTCTTGTCCCTGTGAAGAGTTTGGAACAAGGCTTGGCAAAGGCTAGCAAGAGGATAGGTGTAAATTTTTTTAAAATAGGAGGAGGTTTATGTCCATCATAATAACAGAGTTGGGAAGAAATCAATTGAAGGAAATTAAGTTATAGCTGGTGTTACTTTTGTTTGCTCTTGAGGGGACACATAAATCTCCCATGTGGTGGGAAATGACAGTATGGCTTTCCTGAGGTAAGAAAGGTCTTTTAACTTTATATTTGCTGGGGCAAGAATCTTGTGGCCATTTATAAGAGCTGTTTCAATTGTGATTGAATGTGGATGTGACTTTTCACTTGAAGAGCTTTGAAATCTGAAACAGAACTTTATAACCATAATAATGAATCCAGTTTAGGTGAGGAAAATGGATAAGAAGAGGAGACAACGGGCCCGTAACTATGTCCTGCCTGTCATGTGTTGGAAATGGTGCTTGTAGGCCTTATCCTGGTAGAAATAGGAAAAGTGCCTGACAGTTTCTCTTTAAATCATTGTGGTAGTTACCCTTCCTATGTCTTTTGCCGGCAAGAAGGTCATCCTTCGGCTTCCTGACCACAGGGTGGCAGTAGGCCTTTCTGAACTTAGAGGGCACTTGGCCTTTACTGGTATAATAGACTGATCAGTTCATGGAGTAGTGTCATCCTTGTATGAATGGGTATATTTAACTTTTTTTTATCTCAGTAGTGGCCAAAGTGGTAAAAGTATCCGTTAATATAATGTGTGGTTTAAGGGGGTTCCACAGTGAAAATGATCGAGAATGCAGTTATAGAAATGCCAGAAAAACAGTACTTGGACATAACGCCACAAATTCTGTAGCTTATTCTAAAACTTGACAAATATATTTTCTTTGCTATAAACACATAACCACAAGCCAAGAAAGATAAATGAGTACTCAGTTTATTTCATCAAAGACTTTTTGGATCTGATGAGTTGGGGACAACCTCCCATTGGTCCCCTTTCATTCTTCCTGGTAGATTGGATTTTAGATGAGGTTAGAAAAAGGACTTGTGGTTCCTAATTTTTCTTGGTTCCATTGTTCTTTTGAGGAGGGAGGGGAGGGGATGATTTTTTTTTTAATGGAAACTTGTTCTATACCTGTGCCTACAGAAAGTTACATATATTATATGTGTACAGCCCAGTGGATATATTCAAAGCACAGATGCTCATCTTTTGATGAAAAAAAAAAAATTCTTTTTAGGTGAAAGAGCGAAAAAAACAATTAAAGAAGGAAGGAAAACCTACGATTGTAGAGGAGGATGATCCTGAGCTGGTGAGTTAAATATGGGAGAAGCCACTGTATCTTGTGTGATTGAGTCTACAAATGGGTGGATTATAGAGACAGAAGCCAAAAGAATGATAAATATGTGCTATTCATTTCACATATTTTTATTTTTAAATAAAACATTTTATTTGAACTTAAAACATATAAATATACATTTATTTATATATCTGTTTGTTTGAGACAGGGTCTTACTCTGTTACCCAGACTGGAGAGCAGTGATATGATGTCAGCTCACTGAAACCTCTGCCTCCCAGGTTCAAGCGATTCTCCTGCCTCAGGCTCCTGAGTAGCTGGGATTACAGGTGCCCGCCATCATGCCTGGCTAATTTCTGTATTTTTAGTAGAGATGGGATGTCACCATGTTGGCCAGGTTGGTCTCAAACTCCTGACCTCAAGTGATGCTCTCACCTCAGCCTCCCAAAGTGCTGGGATTACAGGCGTGGGCCACCGCACATGGGATTATTTTCAGTTATTTTTTTTCCTGAATATAAAATAACGCATGCTAATGATAGAAAATATGGAAAAAGCAGAGAAATATAAAAAATATGAAACCACCAGTGTCTGTCTATCCAGTGTTTGGAGCTTTTAAAGATACCGAACTATTCATTACAGACTCCTTTATCCCTTTGATGTTTGTCTTTATTAGGGAGTGAGTTTGAAGCATTGCTTTTAGTGAGCAGTGTCTAGCAGGTAACAGGATAAAAGAGAAGTCACAGAAATTTAGGGACTTCTTTATTTTCCTTTCTCTCCATATATCACTCTTTGCTCCAGTGTCTGATTTTAGAATATAGGCACTATTAAATCTGCATGATGGTTTAGTTTTGTACTTCCATGTATATTTAAAATACTTTATATCTGGAGAAAAAAATTTAAAGGTACAGTAAGAACATAAGCCCTGTTCTTAAGAACTCTTGAAAATAAAGAATTAAAAAGTGGTAGGGAGGGGATTGTGACTTGTTACTTGGCATAACAGGGGGCTGGGTCACTTACCTTCACTTACATTTTATAATTCTTTTTACAGATAGGATCTCCCTCTGTCACCCCGGCTGGAGTATAGTGGCGTGATCTTTTTTTTTTTTTTGAGATGTTATCTCACTCAGTCATCCAGGCTGGAGTGCAGTGGCATGATCTCGGCTCACTGCAACCTCCGCCTCCCAAGTTCAAGTGATTCTCCTGCCTCAGCTTCCCTAGTAGCACGTGCTACCACACCTGGGTAGTTTTTTGTATTTTTAGTAGAGACAGGGTTTCACTATGTTAGCTAGGGTGGTCTTGATCTCCTGACCTCATGATCTGCTTGCCTCAGCCTCCCAAAGTACTGGGATTACAGGCGTGAGCCTCTGCGCCTGGCCAGTGGCGTGATCTTAACTCACTGCAGCCTTGACCTCCTGAGCTCAAGTGATCCTCCCACCTTAGTGGATATTATACGTTCTAATAATAACCTCTGGTGGCTCAGATCTATAATTTGAGTGCTTTGGGGGGCTGAAGTGGGAGGATCTTTTCAGCCTAAGCATTCAAGGCTGCAGTGAGCTATAATCACACCACTGCACTCTAGCCTGACAGATTGAGTGACAGATTGAGACCCTGTTTCAAAAACAATAATAATAAATAATAATAGTTTGTGTTCCTATCTTTGTAAGACTGTCACACAGTGTCCTTCTTTTTTTTTTTTTTTTTTTTTTATTGCAGTGCATTTTTTCAAGGTGCTGTTTAATACAGTGTACTTTTTTTTAAAAAGGTAGAATCTTGCTCTGGAGTCCAGGCTGGAGTGCAGTGGCATAGTCTTGGCTCACTGCATCCTTGACCTCCTGGGCTCAAGCAGTCCTCCCACCTCAGCCTTCTGAATAGCTAGGACTACAAGTGTGCCTCACCACACCTGGTTAATGTTTTATTTTTATTATTTTTTGTAGAGCTGGGCTCTCACTATGTTGCTTAGGGTGGTCTCAAACTCCTGGGCTCAAGTGATCCTCCTGCCTCAGTCTTTTGAAAAGGTGGATCTACAGGTGTGCACCACCATGCCCTGCTAGTTTTTGTTTTTGAGATGGAGTTTCACTCTTGTTGCCCAGGCTAAAGTGCAATGGCACAATCTTGGCTCATTGCAACCTCTGCCTCCTGGGTTCAAGTGATTCTCCTGCGTCAGCCTCCTGAATAGCAGGGATTTACAGGCATGTGCCACCACGCTGGCTAATTTTTCATTTTTAGTAGAGATGAGATTTCACCATGTTGGCCAGGCTGGTCTTGAACTCCTGACCTCAGGTGATCTGCTGCCCCAGCCTCCCAAAGTGCTGGGATTACAGGTGTGAGCCACCATGCCCGGCCTGTGTGCTAGTTTTTAAGAAATATTTTTGTGGAGATAGAGTTTTGCTATGTTGCCCAGGCTGGTCTTGAGCTCTCTCCCTTAAGCGATTCTCCTGCCTTGCCCTCCCAAAGTATTAGAATTACAAGTGTGAGCCACTGTGCCCAGCCCGTGCCAGGTTTTAATCTGCTTTATGTTGGGCTTCAAGTGAAAGTACATGGTTCAAGTTGCTGATAAAAGTATTTACTCTGATTTTCTTTTGTTCTTGATTTTCTTGTAGTTCAAACAAGCTGTATATAAACAGACAATGAAACTCTTTGCCGAGCTGGAAATTAAAAGGAAAGAGAGAGAAGCCAAAGAAATGCATGAAAGGTACATAGCAGTGTCTTCATTTAAACCGTGTTTAAATACCTAGATTAACTAACATTGTTCTTTGGTGATTTTCCTAATGAACAAAGTATGTAGTATATCATTTAAGAGACTGTAAAAATAGTTACCTAAAAATAGTCAAGCATTTGAATCATCAGGGTAAGCAGTTTTTTCTTTGACTTTTGGGAATTATTGAATAGCTCTGTCCTTAGGGAGTTTATTTATAATCAAGAGCCTTGTGTTCTTTCTGATGTCCTGGAGTAAAATAAGCAGTTATTAAGGCCATTGTTACTGAGGTCAGAACCTTTTGTGGGACTAGTGGCTACAGCTTTGGTGAGTGTATAGTATTGTGTATTGTACAGTGTTAGCAGTAACAATGTTTAATGTTCTAAAATATGATTTCTCTTGAACATCAGAAATGTTGGAGTTTTGCTCTTGTTGCCCAGGCTGGAGTACAATGGTGCAATCATGGCTCACTGCAAGCTCCACCTCCTGGGTTCAGGCAATTCTGCCTCAGCCTCCCAAGTCGCTGGGATTACAGGCGTGCACCACCACACCTGGCTAATTTTTGCATTTTTAGTAGAGGTGGGGTTTCTCCATGTTGGTCAGGCTGGTCTCCAACTCCTGACCTCAGGTGATCTGCCAACCCCAGCTTCCCAAAGTGTTGGGATTGCAGGCGCGAGCCACCATGGCTGGCCAAGTTTTGTTTCTGTATGTATTTTATATTGTTGCTTAGTATGTAGCAGTAACTGAAATTTGCTAGTTGAGGTTATGTGAAATGTCCTTGTTTTGGGATAGGGTTTTGTCCAGAGACCTTAAGAACTTTGGGTTTATAATGGTCATTCTGCTGAAATAAGGTGGCCTGTGTTCTCGACATAGCTTTGTCACTGACAGAGCTGAAAACCTCAGATTGCTGTTGGCTGGGCTTTGGTTACTTTATCTGTGTAACAGGGATATTTATGTCTTTCCCCACAGCTGTGCCCACAGTCTCATCTGCATGTTTTAGACTGATTCATGAAAGTGCTTTGAGTCCTTTGCAGACAGCTGTCTTTGTAGACTTCTAGGGAACTGATTTACTATATATGCTTGCTTCTGTGGGGAGATGCCATTTTGTGTGGTTAATTCAGTCTGTAAGTATCACATGAATACTATGATATGGTTTTCCTCCCAGGAAACGACAAAGGGAGGAAGAGATTGAAGCTCAAGAAAAAGCCAAACGAGAAAGAGAGTGGCAGAAAAACTTTGAGGTAAATTTCCATGGTGACCAGGGATTCTAATTCCAGATTAAGGCAACTTGGTTCCTGTGCCACTCCCAGGACGGAGTGGAGCAGTCAGAGGGAAATGGGATATATGGGGAAGAATGGGAGCTGTGAAGAGTGAGGCTGGTCTTGGCTCAGCCTCCTGTGAGCTCTGTAGCCTTGGCAAGGGCAGTGAGGATCCCTGAATGGCTTAAAAAAATTTTTTTTTATTTTAATTTTTATTTTTGAATAATTTAAAAAACTTAAAAAAAAAAAAAGATGGGGTTTCACCATGATGGCCAGGCTGGTCTTGAACTCCTGACCTCAGGTGATCCACCCACCTTGGCCTCCCAAAGTGCTAGGATTACAGGCGTGAGCCACTGCACCCGTCCAAAAAAATTTTTTTAAATTATTATTTAATTTCTTTTTATAGCACACTAACAGTTTCACCCTAAATGGTTTTTTTAGATTGTAGTAGGCACAGCTGCCCAGTGGGCTCAGGACAGTGGGTTGCACTGTTAATTTAGGGGTAAACATAGAGTAGTGCCCTGCTTAGAGATCTCTTAGTAGATGCTGAAGTTCATGTGGCCCCAGTGTCCTGCCTGTAGAGAGAGTTAAAACTTTTGGACTTGACTCTTCTTTGACACCCTGGTTATATCTTTCAGGTGCTTGGCCAGTTTCTGGATTGTGGCAACATTCAGTCTTATCTTCTATAGGGTTTAGGACTCATGGTTAGGGACTGGTTAATCAGAGTTGATGACTTCGTTTCTGTTCCAGTTCATGTGTGAAAAGAGAAAAAATGATATTGTGATAGAGGTCCTAGTGACCATCCCTACACAACTGGCTCGGCATTGTACTGGCTTTGGAGCAGCCATCCAAGTTTTGGGGGACAGCAAAAAGCTGTAATGGAAAGAGTAGCTACACTGCTAGCTCGCTGTATGGCTTTGAGAAGATGATATAACCTTTTGATCCTCAGTGTTATCATTGTGAAGCGCTGGTGGCAGTACACACCATAGTCAGCTTTTGTGAAGATTAGAAATACCATATGCTAAACATCTAGCCTTGAGGTCCCCAACAAATGGGGCCTCGGTGTTGTGATGATTATTATCCATTTCATCCTCCTCTTCCAACCTGCAGCTCATCCTGCTTTCTAGTGGTGCTATGACACTTTCTTGGGCCCATGGGAGTGGGAAGAAAGCTCTGTTCTACTCGTGGATTATTTCAGAGGACTGAACTGGGCTGGGCTACAGGAGGGTGGGTGGATGGCAGGGCAGGTTTAGGCCTTTCCACTCATTAATGGTCTCCTCACCTGAAACTACTTTTGTGCTTAGGAAAGTCGAGATGGTCGTGTAGACAGCTGGCGAAATTTCCAAGCCAATACAAAGGGAAAGAAAGAGAAGAAAAATCGGACCTTCCTGAGACCACCAAAAGTAAAAATGGAGCAGCGTGAGTGACTGCCCAGGATCACAGGCACAGAACCTTCCCCCTGCTGTCTCCCTTCCTGCTTCAAAGGACTCATTCTTTCCTCCCACTTCCACCCCAACATAGAGTAGTATTTGCTTTTTAGTCCGTTTTGTTTTCAGTACAATTTAATATCGATCAGAGTAATTCTTTTGTACATTGAAATGAGGGGCTTGGTGTAAAAAGAAGACCTTCCCCTCTCCCTGCCCCTAGAACCACCAGGATTGGAAGGTGCCACCACTGGTGCTGCCTTCTCTTCCTACAGCCTGTAACTTAATGTTTTGTACTTCAATGAATTGTGATGGTTAGAAACTTCGTGGATAGTTTGTGGAAATCATCCAATTAAACATATTGCTTAAAATGGTGTTGCTGTGACTGCAGAGACAGGCCTGGGGCACCTTAGGAAGCCCCTTTGCTTCAGTTGCTTGCTTTTGGGTGTTCTCCCTTTGAAGGCCCAGATGAGACAGGGAACACTTGTGGGCACTCAGAGC
>PVKP010042270.1:0-18184 GCA_004027715.1 Plecturocebus donacophilus
GCCTGAACACGTACATTCACATGCACACACATGTGTCTGCACATGCACACACATACCTGCATACACACGTGCCTGAATACACACGTCTGTACACACACATCTACATACACACATACATGCCTGCACACACACACCCCTGCACACACACATGCACCTGCACACACACACCTGCTCACACATATATGCCTGCACACACACACCTGCACACACACATGCCTGCACACACAGACACCTGCTCACACATACATGCCTGCACACACACGTGCCTGCACAAACACACACACCTGCTCACACATACATGCCTGCACACACATGCACACACACATACTTGAGCACACACATGTGCTGAACAAGGCCCTCAGAAGCCTCCAGCACAGTTGAAGAGAACGGCTCCCTCTACACTCGAGTATTCACTCCACAAACCAGCTGAGCACCTACTGACGTCAGGCACCACCTTGAGCCCTGGAACTCACACTCTAGTGAGAAAAATGTCAATCACCCCTGTCCAAATCATGATTATTCCTCACCCATTCACGAGATTGTGCTCATTGAACCCTCAAAGCAGCCCTCTGGAGTCAGGGGTCTCTGCTGCACAAATGAGAAAATGGGGTTCTGAGAGGCGCGGCGCCATGCCCTGCTCGAAGGCCCAGAGCCGGCGAGTGGCAGCCCCACTCAGAGGGGTCTGGGGAGGGCTCTCTGCTTCCTCTCGGCGACTTCTGTCTACCCCTCTCTGCACAAGCAGAGGCTGTGGGGCTGTGGCTCCTGGGGCCGGAACAGGCCTGTTAAGGGGCCTGGGTGCTCCCACTGCAGCCTGGACGAGACTTTCTCTCCCCACTCCCTCCGACCTGCTCCCATTGCACACAGTGGACGCTGAGTCTAAGAGGACAGTGGCCTGGTCAGGTGGCCAAGCTGGGCACTGTGTGCAGGACCAAGCCCTCTCGGCCACGAGGGTCAGAGACAGGGAGGGTCAGCTCCTGCCACCCATATCCCCAGATCAGTCGGTCCATGAGTCCTCACTGAGCCTGGTCCTGGCTGCACACTGTGCCAGGCACACAGGGACAGCCCAGCCCAGGGCCTCCACGTTGCTTCCCATGTTACCAATGCCACTGAACGCTACCAGACCCTGGAGCACCAAACTCTTCACGTGCCGGGAAAGGAGCCAGCACGCACCTGGGCTGCAGGTCCTAGCATCCCAGCCTTTCCCAGCCTCATAGTCTCTGGACAGACAAGAGACCCCCATCACCCTGCACCCTACAGAGGCCTGGAACCACCCAGCCTGGGCCGCAGGGACCTCAGCGAGGGTGCAGGCCAGGCCCCTAACACCAGGCTGAGCCATCCACAGCAGGATCGCCCACCTCGTTGGCTTCCTGGAGCATGGCCACCCTGTCCTGCATGTGAACTCAGCGGTGGAGACAGCAGAGAGAGGCAGGGGCCATCGTTCAGCCTCTCGGAACTCCTCTCCGCCATGCCCTCATTCCTGGAGGCCTTTGTGTGCTGGGCCCTGTGTACAGGCAGAGGTTGGTGCTGGAGGGGAAGGCTGGAGTGTGTGCCCCTGCCCTCAAGTTGCTTACAGTCTGATCCAAGCTTCTTGATCCATCAGATCAACTTGAGGAACTTTATAAAATGCAGATTCTTGGGCTCCTTCCCAGCCTGCTGAATCCTAATCTCGGGGCTGGAACCCTGGAATCTGTATTTCTTCAAAGCCTGGGACCTGGATAAGAAGGCAGCAGTGGCCGCCCCTGGCCCAGGCCCTGTGACTGCTCATTACTATTTTTCAGACCCCCTCAGCGGGATACTGTCTTCTTTAATCCCACCTCCCTGCAAAGGATCCAGTAGATGTGAAGTGAATGTTTGCTGGCAGTACTGGTGGGTTGGTCACAGTATGGACCCATGTAGAGGTAGGCTGGGACCTCCCCTGGCCTGCAGCGTGACCCTGGACAAAGCACTGCCTTCTCTGGGCCTTGTCTTCGAGGGTCTCCAAAGGCAGGTATTTAGTGAGCCACTGACAGTCACCAAGGGCTGCCTTAACACCCAGGAGGTGATCTTACTCCAGACTGGGAGGGAACCCGACTGGCCCCCGAGGTGTCTCTGGGATTCCCTGTTTGCCTTCTGAAAAATGGGCCCAGGCCATGCAGCCATCCTGGACTGCCTGGTCTCACAGAGAACAGAGAGGGCATTTTTCCACACCTAAGGGAAAGAACCTTTGCCAGCCCGGGGCTGCCCCTGAACCCTGGCCGAGGCCTGAGGGCTGAGTTCTGGGATTATGAGGACCCCGGCTGCTCCTTTGCCCCTCCCCGCTCCTGCCCCACCCCTCCCCCACACCCCACCACACCCAACACCCCACCTTACCCCACCCCCTGCTGTGGGCGAGGAGCAGGTGCTTGGCTTCCACTTCTTAGAATCCCTGCGAGGCCCTGGGGTGGGGGTGAGCTCATTTACGGGAAGGAGGGATGGGGGGCTCTCTTCTCACCCTGCCCTGCTGGGGGGGCAGCAAGTGCGTCAGCAGCCCCAGCTCCCAGCCTGCCTCCGGAAATGCCGCCCAGGGCTCAGTCACGAACCTAGCCGGGCAGGGGGCGCAGCTGGAGCACTCAGGGGTGTCAGGTGACCTGCGAGGAAGCTTGGCTGGGGGCCTAGAGCTTGTACCGGGGTGCACAGTGAGGTCAACTTCCCCCTTCCTGGGCCTGCACCCTGACACGGGGGTGTGCGCCCCGCAGCCCAGCTGGATGTCTCCCCCACTGTCTGCCTGTCTGCCTGCTGTGCCCTGGCCCACTGTGGGCGCTGCTCCTCTGCTGGGCTCCCCTGGCACCCACGGGGCCTGGGTTCTCATCAACACCCTGCTTCAAGGGGGTTGCCTATCCGGGTCCTGGGATGTGGGGGAGACCCCAGCCAGGGCCTGGCCCGGACAGCCCTGCTTCCCTGCTCCCTCTCCCCTTGCCTCCCTCCTCCACTTCTCTCTGCAGCTATTTAAAGCTAGTGGTGGCCGTGGGAAACTGCTTCAGATGTGTGGTTTCGTCTCCTTCAGCACAGGGCCGGGCCTCTGCTCGCTCTGGTGACTCATCCAGAGTGAGAAAAGCCTTTTTGTTGTTTGATGCTTGCTGGAGGCTCTGTAGTCTGAGAACCTGGTCTGATGGGGCCTTCCCTACTGGGACTCCTGGGAGGTGTTGGGAGTGCCCAGGGCAGCCCTTTTGTTCCATCCCCAGACCCAGGGAGCCCGGGGCCCACAGAGCCCCTGTGGCTGAAATGCTCTGCTCCGGATGAGGCTGCCTGGCTGGCAGCAGTCAGGGGATACCCATTCTCAACACCCAGCTCGGCCACCACCTCCTTCAAGAAGCCTCCCTGATTCCTCCAAAACCTCAATCCATCTCCACGTTAGAGGCTCAGTCCTCTAACCCTCAGTCTTCTTATCTATGAAATGGAGCAATGGGTCCCAGCTTACAGATCTGAGTGAAGATGAACTGCAGAACACACGGCAGATGCTCAGTAGGTGGGACTCGTGCTAAGATTTGTCAAGCGCTTACTGTGTGCTAAGTCCTTTACAGCAATGGTCCCATTGAATTCCAACAGCTCTGTGCAGCTTTGGGATTCGGCAGTACCATTCATGTAAAGTAATATTCCCATTACACAGATGAAAAAACTGAGGGATGGGGAGGGTCAAGTCATTTACACATTGTCTCACAGTTAGTAAGCAGCAAAGTGAGATTCAAACCTAGGCCAAGTGATACCAGAGCCCCAGCCATTAGCCACTGTCCCTGGCAAACATCAGCTAATAAAGATTTGGACCCAAGGCTGTAAAGGACATGGCCCTTCTGTTCAGAGGCTTTGCACATGCTGTTCCCCTGCCTGAAGCACTGACCCTTCCTCACTTGCCTATATCCTCCCTGTCCTCAGAGATGGGCTTGAAGGTCACTTCTTCCAGGAACTTTCCAGGATTGTCTCTGTCAGGTACCCTGGTGACACATAGTACGTCTCTGCATACTCACTACCAAGGCAGCAAATCGCTGTTTCCGACTGTGTCCTGCCCAGACTGTGGATGTCCCAGGGTAGAGATGGGTCTAGCTTCTCATTGTCACATCCCCACGGCAAGCACAGTCCCTGGCTCACGGTAGGCCCCCAAGGTTTGTGGACTGAATAAGTACCACCAAGGTGGCCAGAGGCTGAGAGAAGCCTGGAGCTGCAGTGGCCATGAAAGTTTTCCAGAAGCTTCTCTGTTATTATACAGAAATGCCTTTGATGACCCCTGGAGAATGCAGGCCTTGAACCTGCTGCCTGATGAGGATTTGCGGGGGGACAGGAGGTCTCAGAGGGGCCTGCTCTCCCAGGGCAGCAGGGCCACCCCTCCATGGACACAGAGATCCCGGGCTATTTGTGATGGTCTTGGAGCATCATGGGAGCAGGGAGGAGGGTCCCCTGTCCTGCTGCCACTCCCCACTGCCCTGAGGTCCCAAGAGGAAGGACCACTTAGCTCCATCCTTGGGAGTCGAAAGATCACCAGGGCCAGAGAGAGGTTCTGGGAAGAGGTGGGCACAGAGAGTTTTGGGTGTCCTTGGTCTTGGAGGAGCTGGGGTCCCTTGAGTGATGGACTTCAGAGTGACACTGGGCTGCCCCCATTCAAGGAACAGCAGCCCCCATCTAGAGATGTCCAGTGAGTGCCTTGAGGGCTGCCATTGATGCAGACAGCTGTGGCCACGGACCTGGATCCTGGCAACAGAGGCCATGAGTGGACCACAGCACGCTTCCCAGTGGCCACGCCAGGATGGGTGGGGAGCAGCTTATCTGACCACAGAGCAGCCATGTCAGCAAAGGTGTCGCCGTTTCTGTCCACATAAGGGCTACAGTAGCTGCAGCAGCCACACCAACAGAGGCAATGCAGTGGTCGGTGGGCGCAACCAGGCCAGCAAGAGGGGAAAGGATAGACGACCACGGAAAAGGCTACAGCAGCAGCCACGCCAGGTAGGAATCGTGCAGAGGAGCAGAGGCACACCCGCAACGACAGTGCAGCTGGCCTTGGAAACAAATACTCCCTTCTGACATCAAATGCCCTGAGGACCCTGGAGGGGCTTGGGCTTCAGTGCCCACCACCTGCCATCACGGCTGCATCCTCTGTGGGGCTCTCCTGGTGGCCTCAGAGGCCCAGCAAGAGGCAGCATGGGCCAGGGAGGCACGAGAAGCCTGAACACAGGGACACCGAGGGCAGGAAGTCAGGATGGCAGGAGAGAGGCTGGGCCACTGCACGGGGCCTGGGGGCTTGGGGAGAACCAGGGCCACCCTTGACACTGGTGTCCTCAGAATGCTTCTCATGTCCCCCTCCTCCTTCCAGGCCTTACCCTACCTGTGAGCAGGGTCTGCTGCTCTCCTGGTTCCACAGACACGGACACAGGGGCTCAAAGAAATCTGGGAATGTGGAAATCGGGGAATCTGGAAGTCGGGGAGCTCCAGCTGCAGGCCTCTGTCATTTGCGTTCTTTATTACTACGGAGCCATGCTGCAGAGAAAGGGCCTGAGGACTGGAGGTGGCTGGCCCTGGGCAGATCTTCTGGGGACTCAGTTTCCTCACCTGT
Source organism: Plecturocebus donacophilus (assembly GCA_004027715.1). Taxonomy (NCBI): domain Eukaryota; kingdom Metazoa; phylum Chordata; class Mammalia; order Primates; family Pitheciidae; genus Plecturocebus; species Plecturocebus donacophilus. Next base: position 5,558 of record PVKP010042270.1, read on the forward strand.
GAAACCGAACACTTGGCCTCCACCATCCCCCAAGGCTCTCCCAGCTCAGTGGTTCTACAATGGGAGTAATGGTAGGCGGCTGAAGGGAGGGAGTGGGTGGCCAGGACAGGCTGCCCTTTGCTGCTTTGCTGAGGCCTTTGTGACTCTGTTACCCCAAATGGAAGCCAGAGAGGTAGAGTGACTTAGCCAAGGTCACACAGTCACTCAGTGGGGAGCTGGGGAAGGGAACTCTGCTTGACTGGGGCTGGCAGAACCTAGGGGCTCAGGCACGCTGGGGGAGGATGGGAGGCTGCAGCTGAGTGCCCTCACCCCCAGAGCATCTTCTGAAACACGGACGCTGGGAGAGCCATCTCCACCAAGCCTGTCTTCAAGCTGAAAGCCACTGTCTCCAAGCCTGTCTCCAAGCCTGTCTCCAAGCTGAAAGCCACAAATTCACTGAAAACTTGAGGCCCCACTCTGCCCATTTCCAACGTTCTGCCCGGCCCCAGAATCAAGGGTATCCCCCCCATTGTACAGAGGGGAAGGCAGAGGCCAGCAAGGGCATGGGACTTTCCAAGGCCTCCCAGGGAGTCCATGCTAGAGCAGAGTCTAGCATCCTGACTCGCGGTTCCCTGCCCAGTCATCCCCACCATCGTCACCTAATAATATTCATGGTAATAGGCCTGGCACGGTGGCTCACACCTGTCATCCCAGCACTTTGGGAGGCTGAGGTGGGTGGGTGGCTTGAGCCCAGGAAGTCAAGGCTGCAGTGAGCCGTGATTGCAACACTGCACTCCAGCCAGGGCAACAGATCTAAGACTGTGTCTCAAAATATTAATAATAATAAATTTATCGAGGGCCCTGGAAATTAGCTCTGACCTGTCTGGAACTATTCATACCTGTGCCAGCCAGATCTGATTCCTGCTTTGACCCAATTCTTGCCCATGGTTTAGCCTTGCCAGCCCCAGGGACAGGGGCGCACTGCGTGCTGTGGAGACTTGGACACTGCCTACTGCCAGCCAAGCTGCCCCCAGGAAAGCCCTGAGTGCCAAGGCTCTGTTAGACCTCGGCAGGGGGCCAATAGCTGTCCTCCAGAGCTTCCAGCCTGAGAAGGACTGGCCCACAGTTCTCCTCCAGCTCTTCACAGATCACAGAGCAAAGATTTCTCCTCCAAGCTCGTCACATCCTCATGCCAGCTGGGACGGTGGACAAGAAAGAAGCCACAGGCACCTGCTGTGCTTAAAATAAACATTTTTTAAAATGGTCTTGGCTGGGTGTGGTGGCTCTCACCTGTAATCCCAGCACTTTTGGAGACCCAGCACTTTCGGGCAGATCATGAGATCAAGAGATCGAGACCATCCTGGTCATCTCTACTAAAAATACAAAACTTAGCTGGGCTGTGGTGGCGCATGTCTGTAGTCCCAGCTACTCGGGAGACTGAGGCAGGAGAATCACTTGCACCCAGGAAGGGGACATTGCAGTGAGCTGAGATTACGCCACTGCACTCCAGACTGGCAACAGAGCAAGACTCCATCTCAAAAAAAAAAAAAGTGCTTGTGACGAGCTTCCCTGGAAATCCCAGAAGGAAAGTTTGGGAAGGATTCTGAGATAGCGGGGAGCTGATGATCTTGAGGGTGACAGACCTGTCCAGGGTCCCACAGCGAGAGTGCAGAGCCAGCAGGGGAGGCTGGTGGCCGTGCCCCCCCACACTTGTCTCTGATCAGAGGTGGAGCTCAGCTGACCCAGGGCCTGACTTGACCACGACCTCAGGAAGATCTGGTCACACAAGTCTGGGATGGAGGCTCGGAAGCCTGCCTCATTCAGAGCCACCGATCAGGCAAGGGGAATCCCACTGCCAAGTAGCTGTGGGAATGCAATGCCCCTCCTCAGCCCATCCTACATCCTTGTCTTTTGCATATGACTGAGATCGTCTGACCTGGAGCCCTGGCTGCATTCCAGTCCAGCCCAGACAAAAAAATTCCCCTGTGGTTTGAAATGGATCTCAGAAATCACTTCCTGTGCCCCATGGGAGGTAGGAGTGGAACAGTGGGCCAGAAAGGGGATGACCCGGTTGTCAGGTTCTACAGATGCACCTGGGGGCTCTGGTGTGAGAGTCTGCCCACTGAGGGTGCCGTCCTGGCCAGGCCTAGCTGGGTGGCTTCTGGCAAATCCCTCTCCTCTGAAACACATGTGCCTGAGGGCAATTCTCTGGCATCTGTGGTTTTAACTACTTTGTCCTCCTGAGGCACCAGAAGGGGCGTAAGTTATAGGCCGGCCAGGGGATATTGGGGAAAGGCTAAAGCTTTGAATCGGAGATTTGAAATCAAATGAGGGCCCCACCACTTACTCACTGTGTGGCCCTGGGCAAGTGACTTCACCTCTCTGAGGTTCCATCTTTGCATTGATAATACTAGTAATAATCAGTAATAATCACAGGATGTGAGCCCTTTTTTTCTGCCAGACTCCTCCCCTACGCGGCCCATCCACCCTCCAGGGTAGAGGCTCTGAAGATCCCTTGTGGGAGATGAGGATGCAAGGCTTGGCATGAACCCTGCCCGCCCGACTCCAGATGCCCTGGCCTGTGCCACCTGCCATGTGAGAGGTGGTCTTGCAGATGAAAGGAGATCATTTGGGAGAAGTTTCCCACTCACTGCGCTCAGCCATGGAAATCGTCCTATTATTGTCACTGTTACTTTCCTCCTTTCCCTGGTGAGGGTCGTTCCTGCCTCTTAAGTCCAGCTCCTGCCCGCTGCTCCCCATGGGGTGCCCACTGCCTCTGTCTGGAAGCCTCCTCTGCGCTCTCTGCCCTCCAACACCCAGGGCTGTGCCCCCACCGGGTGAAGGTCTGGGGGCCTTTCTTAAGGCCTGTGGCTCAGCCCCCTCATTTCAGAATTGGGGAGAGGCCAATTCCCAGGACACCACAGTGGCTCCAGCACATGCAGCCCCCCAGCCTATTCTTCCTCTACTTTCTGGGTCCTTTCCCAGAGCCAGCGCCTCCTGCCACCAGGTAGCTGGGCCACTGGGTTGGCTGGCCAGGCTCCTGGCTTCAGCACATGCCTGTGGTAGCTTCATCCCTGGCTGGCTTCATCCCTTCATCTTTTTTGCCTGCAAGGCGGCCTCTAGAATGTCTTCCCTGAGTGCCCGAAAGTCCACCACGAGCGCGCCATCCTCCCGAATCAAGCAAGCAGCGTGGTACCTGCTAAACCCCCCAGGGAAGGTGGCAGCTGAGAGAACTAACAGGGCATGGGGGTTGCTGCAGGGGAGTGAGGTGGTCAGAGCCCAGGGCACGTCACAGAGCAGTGTCTGAGACGGAGGGCAGCCACCAGCAAGGGGTTTTTGCTCCTCTCCCTCCGCTGGGCCCTTTGGGTGCCCCTGGGCTCTGCGGCAGGCACTGGGGTTTGAAATGTGGGCAGAAAAGATGAAGGCTTCCTTCCCTCCATTCTCCCCAGTGCCCACACCTCAGCTGGCTTCCTCGTTCACTCATTTGTTCACACAGCAATCATGTATTGAGCATCTACAGGGGACTGAGTGCCGCTGGGCCCCGCCGCTCACCTGAGTCCTCACCCGAGTCCAAGCCCCACCTCTGTCCTCTGCAGGTCCCCTTCTCTCCCTGACTCTCCTCCACCCTCATCAACCCCAGGGCTTGGGGAGCTGGAACAGAACCCAAAGAGAGATGAGCTCGTGGTCCTCAGCTGTGAAGGTAGCTTTGGTTTTTCAGCTGCAAATCACACCCATATTAGGAACCCGTGGGAAGGAAGGTGACTGCGCCAGAGCCTGTGATTTCTGGAAACACCGCAGGGCAGTGAGAGGTTTTCCAGTCCCTGCCTCAGGCCAGCAGGCAAGATTTCAATCACTGAACTGTCATGAGGTGTTCCCAAGTCCCGGGTCCAGCATCGCCCCCTGGGAGCACGAGGAAGTAAAATGCCCTCAACACAGAGGTCCCCTGAGACCCACAGAGAGCACACAAAACACTCACCCAGTGCCGACTTGGTGCCAAGCCCTTCCCATGCCTCTGGCTGTTTAATTCTCAAAACCTGTTGTGTGACAAGGGCTGTGACTCTCACTCCACGGATCTACCCTCTCCAAAGCTTAGCTCCGAACTGCAAGGCTGCAAAGCCCCATCCTCCTGGTGCCCACCTTGCCCACCCCAGCAACGCGAGCCCTTCTCAGGGTAAGGACCTGCTGCCAGGGGAGAGGTGGAGCTGTCGCCATGGACAGAGCACAACTCCCCACCCGCAGTGGGGACTCAGGAAATGTCTGTTGACAAACAACCCTGTTTTCATAAAAACAAAACTTGTACATGTGCACAAAAGAAAAATACTGGAATGGAATGCACCCAAATGATACTACTTTTTTTTTTTTTTTTTTTTTTTTTTTTTTTTTTTTTTTTTTTTTTTTTTTTTTTTTTTTTTTTTTTTTTTTTTTTTTTTTGAGATGGAGCCTTGTTCTGTCACCCAGACTGGAATGCAATGGCGTGATCTCGGCTCACTGCAAACTCTGACTCCCAGGTTCAGGCAATTCTCTGCCTCAGCCTCCTGAGTAGCTGGGATTACAGGCACCCGCCACTATGCCCAGCTAATTTTTGTATTTTCAGTAGAGATGGGGTTTCATCATCTTGGCCAGGCTGGTCTTGAACTCCTGATCTCGTGATCCACCTGCCTCGGCCTCCCAAAGCGCTGGGATTACAGGCGTGAGCCACTGCGCCAGGCCAAACGATACTATTCTAATGAAGAGACAAGGAATGTGATTTTCTTGCTCTCTCCTGTGCTTATCTGTATTTTCTACATTTGTTGCAGAGAAGTTAAAAGAAAAGAAAAACCATAAATGTTAGGAAAGCCAAGCACCTCCTCCAGAGCTGACTGAGGGTTTGGGGAGAGGTGGTCTGGGGTGGCTGTGGTCATCAGCACCAGCCCCTGGGGGCTGTCAGCAAGCAAGAGGAGACAGAGACCAGAGGCCCTGGCTGGCCCCCCGGATGCCCCTCTCAGAGTCAGAAGATGCCACTGTGATCATCTTAGGGTGCAGGCGATGAGGGAAATAGAGTAACTTTGAGAGCAAGCAGTCAAGGATGAGGATTTCGGGGTCAAGAGACCTGGGACGCCCAGCTCACCAGCTAACCTAGAGTATGCCCTGTGGCAAGTCATTGCTCTTCTGAGCCTCAGCTTCCCCACCTGCAAAATGGGTTTCTGGAAGGCTATCGTGAGGACTAAGGGAGATCATGCATTCGGAACAATCAGCCAGTCCCTAGCATGCAGTTAAGTGCTCAAACAAGGGTAGCTCTTGGTCACTCTTCTTTTTTTTTTTTTTGAGACAGAGTCTTGCTCTGTCACCCAGGCTGGAGTGCAGTGGACCTATCTCAGCTCACTGCAGCCTCTGCCTCCTGGGTTCAAGTGATTCTCCTGCCTCAGCCTGCCAAGTAGCTGGGATTACAGGCACACGCGCCACCACGCCTGACTGATTTTTTTGTATTTTTAGTAGAGATAGGCTTTCATGATGTTGGCCAGGCTGATCTTGAACTCCTGGCCTCAAGTGATTTACCCGCCTCAGCCTCCCGAAGTGCTGGGATTACAGGCATGAGCTATCCCACCCGGCTGTTTTTCTCCTCTTCCACTCCCCCATGGCCATTAGGAAAAGCCTGGCCTTGGCACTCAGGCTGGAAATTGGCTGGAGGGGATTTGGACCTAACCCCCTTGGTGTAAAGTGAAGAGTTAAATTCAGGGAGGGGAGGAGATAAGAACAGAGTCAGACTCCTCCCTCCGCCACACCCAGCTGCTTCCAGGCCTCACTGTCCCAGAGCAGAAAGTGTGGGGTTTGGATGCCCCCGGGGACCTGAGATCCATGTCAGTCCTCCCAATGTGAGGTTCTAACACTTTCCTCAGCATGGGCCTCTCCCTGTCCTCCCACCCCACCCAGCCCCGCCCTGGCCAGGCTCAGGACCCAGGGAAACCAGGAGGACCAACCAAGTTCTCCTTCTCACTCTCTGTCTGAGTCAACCCCACCACACCGTGGAGGTGACTCAGAGGAGACAAAGCCCCAAACCACACCCCATTCACAGCGTGGAGGGGACCCTCACTCCAGGGCTGAATTTCCCCAGGGTCTACTTTGCCCTGCCAGACACTCTTGGGCTCCCTAGGAAGAGGAGGATGGAAGCTGGAAAGATGGAGAGATGGAGGGATGGAGGCCGGAGGGATGGAGATTGGAGGGATGGAGGCTGAAGGGATAGAGGCTGGAGGAATGGAGGCTGGAGGGATAGAGGCTGGAGGAGTGGAGGCTGGAGGGGTGGAAGGATGGAGGCTGGAGGGATAGAAGGATGGAGACTGGAGGATAGAGACTGGAAGGATGGAGGAATGGGAGGGATGAAGGCTGGAAGGATAGGGGCTGGAGGGTGGAGGCTGGAGGGATTGAAGGATGGAGGCTGGAGGATAGGGGATGGAGAGATGGTAGGAATGGAGGCTGGAGGAATGGAAGGATGGAGGTTGAAGGGATGGAAGGATGGAGGCTGGAGGGATGAAGGAGGAAAACGAAGAGCAGGAGGGGTCTGGGCACTAGGCTGTGGCCTTAGCTGCCGGGCCTGTACCATGGCAGGACATCTGTGAATCCTGGGAACACTTTTGACTGGTTCCTAAGTCAGACAAAGCATGAACCCCTCTCTGCTGCAACCCTAGCCGGGAAGTCTGGTGCAGAGACCGTGAGACGCTGGGGACCCCATTTGTTCCGTTGCTCACTTGTTCAACAAACACGTGCGAGGCCCCTGCTTGCTGCCAGGCACGGGGCTGGGCTCAGGGTTTCCAGATGAATCAGATCTGCTCCCCAGGGGCCTCCCAGTCTGTCAGAAGAGAGACAGACCTTGAAACAAATAATTACAGACAGGAATGAAAGTCTCTGAGATAAAAATACACAAGACCGGTGAACACAGAGGAGCCACTGAGACAGGCTTAGGGTCAACCAGAGGGAGAGCGCAGACTTCCACCCAGTAGGGTGGGCGGTGGGAGGCTGGGGTAGTACAACCCTGAGGGATGCTGCGGGACCCACCACTGCTCCTGTGACCACCCCCCGACATGTCTCGGGGAAGCGACACCCCCTCAAATATCCAACACGAGAGAGGCCCTGTGCAGACGCAGGCATGGGTTTTGGATGTGGGCGATTCTCACAGATCTATTTCTAGGCCTTGATCTGCAACCCACTCGCTTCACACCGCTGAGCCCCAGTTTTCTCATCTGCCAAGTGAGAGGTCTGGATTTGGAGATGATTATGACAGCTAATATTTGCTGGGCATTCACTGTGTGCCAGGCATCACGCCAGACACTGCATCGGTAGCTCGTTCGGCCTTCACATCCGCCCGGTGAGGTAAGTGCAGAACGCTCTTATCCAATGAGGGCCAAACCAGTGGTTGGTTAATAGAAAAAAAAAATGAACGCAGGAAATCTTGTGATACATAAAGTAGGCATTTTATTGAACGTGACACGTGCACGTGTGCTTTTATGAGATGATCTTCTGACGCAGGACCAAGGCCGTCTTTGAGACCAAGACCCCGGCTAGGGTCCTACTTTGTTTTTCTTGCATAAAACCAACCTGTGCAGCAGCGTTTATGGCTCGAATTAGGAGTCCTTTAAAGTGGAGGGGACCTTAGAGGCGCTTGCAAAGCCATCTGAGTGCAGACTCCTCTGGATTTTTAATAACCACCCCCTCCCTCCAGGTTTAGTCTACAACTAACTCCACGAAGGTTTGTGATGGATTTTAACTGCTGTCTTCCCCAACCTTCTGTAGCTGTCTTGCCCACGCCACATTTTTTCTTTTGTTGACAACTCACCTCTAACTGGGCCTTTCCAAAGTCCTTTCTTGGTTTTCAGCCACACGACTCTGTCCCACTCGCAGTCTGGTCTCATTGGTTTGGCCACTACCACCAGCAGCTGCGGGTCTGGGAAGAGGCCTCACTGAGGCATAGGGGCAGCCTAGGTGGGGATAGCAGTGGCTGGCCTGCCTGGAACATTCGGGAAGCTGTGGCATCCACTAACCTGTCTCTCAAGGGACAGGGAGAGTGTTAATCCAGAGTGGGTTGAACCGAGGTCTTTTAAGGCAGTTTCTATAGTTTGATTCCCATTCTACAGGCGAGGAAACAGAGGTACATGAAGTCACTTCCCCAAGGCCACCGTAGGCTCGTCTAGCTGGGATCTTAACCCAGGTCTGTCTGGCTCCACGTTCTTCATCCTCACACCCTGCTGCCTCCTCGTCGTCACTGAGGGGGACCCTGTGAGCCTCTGGCTTTCCTGCTGGAAGGACTTAAAGGGTCTCTCTGGCGTGTGGGATTTGAGGTGCGTTTAAACATTGCCCACCCTGAGCCTGAGTATGGAAGATGGCCACCGACCGCTGCAACTGATCGCTCTCGGAGCAGGGCCCGTCTCCCTTGGCCTGTGTCCCCACGCCCAGCGGGTATGCAGCAGGTGCTCATGAGTGTCTGTGAAGCTGGACGGGAGCAGTCAGGATGCCTTTTGTGTTTCTGCCAGTGTCACGGGCACCTGCTCTGGGGCAGGCACTGGGCTGGATCCCAGGATCTAACAGGGAGGAGAAGCCAAGGGAATCATTGGCTCTTTCAGGGTGCTCCATGCCCCCTGTCCAAGCTGCCTCTGCTCAGACTTCCTCTGAGGGGACAGGGGGTTGTTAAAGTGCAGAGGATGTGGATTTTGGAGTCGGACACATCTGAGCTCCAGTTCCAGCTCTGCCACTTACTGGCTGTGCGTGTGACCTTGGACCAATGGCCACCTCTCTGAGCCTCGGTGCAAACGACAATGCCCCATTCCAGGCCCTGGGAGGGCAGACCCCCAGCAGGGCTAGGAAGGGAACACTCCCTCGAGCCCTGGGGAGGAGGAGGCCCGCAGGCAGGAGGGGCTTGGCTGTGGACAGGGGACCCGGCAGGCAGCTCCCAGCACTTCCGACCGTTGGTGGCTGTGGAGAGCGACGCGGTATGCAGGGGAAATGAAAAGAGGCCAGACACCGTCCAGGCCGCAGCACGCAAGGGGCACCTCACTCCGCGCCTTTGCTCCCTCCCAGGCTCAGAAAGGGGAAGGCAGCCCAGACCAGGAAGTGGCCAGCTTCTGATGGCCACCGCATGGGGACCGCGCCAGCCCCAGCAGGAAGTGGCCGGCCCCTTCCCACCCCCTGCCGAGCCAGGCCCTCCTGTGCTCACATTTGGGAAACAGCCGGCCTGAAAGTCCCTGTTCTCGGGTCTGTTCTGGGACCAGCACTGCATTCTTAGAAGCCTGGCTCCGGTGGGGGCTCTGACGTTGTGGCCGGGGGTCTACAAACCTGGGTTCTACGCTCTGCTTTGCCACTTCCTCGCCCTGAGGCCTCAGCCACGTTGCTTCCCCGTCTGAACCTGTTCCTCATCTGCTAAATGGGATGATCAGCCCCCACCTGCCACCTCAGAGGGACAATGAAAATGGGGAGTCCTGAAAGGCCAGAGCTGGAAAGTCCCCAAAAGCTCCTTACAGAGGAGGCAGGCAGGAAAGGAGAGATTGCCCCAAGTCCCACAGCCAGGGAGTAGCAGGGCCGTGAGGTTCTGGAAATGCACTGGGTGGTAGGACTTGGCCCAAGCCTCACTCCACTCCTTCCTATCTGTGGAACTTTGGCCAAGTCAACCAAGAACCCTGGGTCTTTTCCTACAACGAGAGAGCAAGCCTCATCTCCCGGGACTTCTGGGGTGCGCAGATGCCCTGTACTGTCCTGTGAACTGGAAGGGCTTCTGGCTGGAGGTGGACTGGAACTCACATCTCAAGGGTCCGTGTTCTTTGCTGCCCACTGCCCTGAACTCCGAATGCAAGGAGTGGGTTCTGGCTCCCGGGAAGCCGCCTGCGGGGAGGACTCCTCTGGCTTGTCTCCTGCCTCCCCACATTGGGTGAGAGGTGGCAGATCTCTTTCCTTGATTCTGACTCACAGGAGGCCGTGCTCTTGGAGGAGCTGTGTGTGAAGTCACCTCTCCCACATCAGCAGCCAGAGACGTCATTGCCACTGACACTGTGGCTTGTACTCACCCAAAGCCCCGTCTCCCGCTGGCCGGCAGAGTCTTCCATGGACCACGGGGCCCAAACAGCCTTTGTGGGGCAGCCGAGCAGTGAGGCGGAGGTTGGACGGGACCCGGAGCGGCCCTCCTACACCAGGCTTCCTGATGCCGTGGGCACCACTGCCCAGCCCCAGCTCGGCCTTCTGGAGAGAGGGCCTCAGGCTAGCCAGTCCTAGATGGCAGAGCTGGCAGAGGAGGTAGAGGCTAGATCATCGGGGGCACAGAACGAGAGTCCATGGGCCTGAAGAAGAGCTGGGAACTCCAAATCCCACGTGGAATTATGAGATGTGAGTGTGTGGGGGGGGTGTGTTCATACACACTCATATCTGCATTTTCCAAGGAGGAGGGTCAGATTTCATCAAATTCTCAAAGACAAAAATAACAAGTTCAGGACCAGGATGCTTTCTGCCTTTTCTCATTCCCAGATGAGGTAGTTGAGGCACAGAGAAAAAATTATCTCACAGCTCTTACAGGAGGATAAAAAAGGGTACTTGATGTTCCAATTATGACTTCCTTCTTCTGGTTCAAAAAAGGTCCCTGAAGGGTTCAGAGGGAGCCTCTAGCCCATCCTACTGTACCAGAACATTGGTGGTAGCGTAGGCTGGGAGAGAGTGAGCTCACCCAGGAGAGGAGGTTAGGTCTCCTGAACCAAACCCCAGAGCTAGAGCTCCCACCAGCACTAACACCATCACCACCACCATCACCAGCACAATCACCACCAGCATCACCATTACCCCATTACCACCACCACTGCCATCAACACCAACGCCACCTCACCATCACTACCAGCACAACCATCAACACCAACATCAACACCAACACCATCATTATCATGAGAACTATTACAGTCACCATTACCATCACCAGCAACACCATCATCACCACCAACATCACCACCATCACCAATTGTATCACTATCAACCACCATCAATAACACCACTAGCATCACCACCACCACCATCAACACCATCACCCCCATCACCACCATCACCACTACCATCACCACCATCACCATCACTACCATCACCCCCATCACCACCATCACCACTACCATCAGTACCATCACCACCATCACTACCATCACCACCATCACCACCATCACTCATCACCACTACCATCACCACCATCACCATCACTACCATCACCACCATCACTACCATCACCACCATCACCACCATTACTATTGACACCACCCTCACTACCACCATCACCACCATCGCTATTGACACCAGCACTGCTATCAGATTACCAGCATCACTATGAACGCCATCACCACTAGTCACTACTATCACTATTGACACCACCATCATCACTATTGACACCAGCACTATCAGACTACCAGCATCACCATCAACTTCATCATCACCACCACCACCATCAACACCATAACCACAAGCACCACCAGCACCCTCACTGACACACGGTCTGCATTAGAGACTGAGCTAATGCCTCCACCATTACCCTGCTGGTGGGAATTGGGATACCCAGCTCAGGCTTTACCCAGAACCCTGCGGGGCCAGCCAAGAGTGGGGTGAAAATGAACCTCTGTGCCCTGAGGCAGGTGAGGACATTCTGAATGGAAAATGCCAATTGCAAAATGAGCTCAACTGACCTGACCTCACATCAGACCCCTTCGGGGATAGTAGGAGAAGTGTACCTGTTGGTCCTTCTGTCTCTCCACAAATATTTACTTTCTATTATTTTAGCTGACACCTGAGCAGCACTGATTGGGCACTGTTTTAAGTACTTTAGATAAATGAACTAATTCAGCCCTTGTAGTAACCCTATGAGGTGAGTAGTATCATTATCCCTATTTTGCAGTTGGGTAAACAAAGGCACAGAAGTGAAATAGCTTGTCCAAGGCCAGGCACTTAGTAAATGGCAAGGCCAAGACTTGAACCCAGGCATCCCAACACGCAGAGTCCACACTCCTAACCACTATACTCACTGTCAGATCGAAGGGGTGTGGGACATGACAAAGAAAATTCCAGCTGTGCAACCCGGCAAGTGACTGTGATCTCCTTGAAGGCATGGGCCATACCATTTGCACTGCTGTGTTCTCAGGGCCTACCACCAGGCCTGGTATAAAATAAGGGCTCAATAAATGTTGGCCAAGTGAATTGATTGGTAATACTGGGCTTCAAACCCTTCCCCCAGCACCTGTTCCTCCTCCCCTGGGCCACACTTGAGGGCAGTCACTGAAGCTGTAGTTCTATTGCCAGCCAACAGAGGGCAGCATGTATAGGGTGAGACTTCCAGCAGACAGGAAGAAGGAATTAGGAGGAGAAGGAGACAATACTTTGTGGCAGGCATGAATGCAATTATTGATTAAAATTGAGACAAACCTTGGGACCTACCACATGATGGGACACCATGGCTGATATTTTCTATTTGACAGCTGAGGAAACTGAGGTTCAGAAAGGGAAAGGTCGTTGCTCAAGGTCACACAGCAAGTGAGTGGCAGAGCCAGGCTTGAAAACTCTACGTCTCCTGGGCTCTTTCCCCACCAGAACTCAAGAAACAGCTGACAGATTGGAAGACAGACCAGGTGTCTCCCTGTCTGTCAGAACAAGAAGACATGGTGGGCTCTGGAA
>PVKP010042271.1:0-18180 GCA_004027715.1 Plecturocebus donacophilus
CTCAGGTGATCCACCTGCCTCAGCCTCCTAAAGTGCTGGGATTACAGACGTGAGCCACCATGCCCGACCCGCTCTGGAACATTTAAGCTGCAGTTCCCTCTACCAAGAATCACATTTTTCCTCTAAGTCATGGTTCTCATCTTTAAAATATTCCTCAAGCTCATATAACTAAATTATCAAGGATTTCTATATTTACCTGGGTTGTAAGGGTAGGTAACATTATATTCTCTTAACTCTGTTATATATTCTACCATGGGGGGGACACATAAATAAGAAAAATGGTTCTTTTTCATACACGTACATTCGAGAACTTGTAACAGCTCTTGTCTGCATCATAAGGCAGAGGTCAGTTGCATTACTTTACAAAACAAAGGACTGAATTTCTTAATCCACATTAAACGTTTTTTATTCATGTTTGCTACATCTCATCAGTTAACAACGTTTGTTACTACTACCCACGAATATACCTATTCTACACATAATGTATGTTCATTTAACATGGTCAGGCTTATGCTATAAGCACTGTGTACCATTATAATCAGGGTGGAATAGAAGGAAACAGAACATGGAGACACTAATCCTGTTCCAGTGGCATTTGAATACCTTTAACATGTGTAATTATGTATTCCCTTTAATTTACCTAATTACAATCAAATGAAAAAATACCTTTCAAATGATCATTTTATTTGCAAAGTGCTTTAAAGAATCATACAACTATGTACCCATGTGAAATAGAGGTCTTGAAACCAAACTTAAAATTAATTCTATTAAAATAGAATTTTATTAAATTATATTAAAATAGACAAATGAACGGGGATAGCCAATTAAAGTTTGCAAAATGTCTGGCATATTGTAACCACTGAAACGAATGCTGAAACGTGAGCTAAATCAACGTATCTTTTTTTAGAAGACTTGTCAGGACAGGTAAACATAAAGCTCCCAGACCACCTGAACAGATTTAATTCCAGCTCAGGAATTGGCTGACTTTACCTCCTAAACTGTCGAATGATAAAGGTAACATTACCTTCATCGTTGAAGCCTAATCAGATTATGCTGGGCCCTAAAATTTCCTGAAAGTAAAATTTACGGACGAGTGACAAATATCCTAGATCTAGAGAAAGGACAAACTCCAGTTATTTAACCACTATCTATGAAATCCCTATCACATGCCAGGTGCTGAAGATAAAGCATTGAGTAAAGCAAAGTTCCATCCCTCTTGGGAGTTTTCAGTCTCATAACAGAGATATATAATAACAAATTATGAAAAATGCTATAAGCAAAAGAACAGAATCTACAAGACCATATATCAACAATCAGTTTTTCTATGGAAACAGTCTTTGTGTTGAGAGGTGAAGAATGAAACGGAGACTGACTAAGCAGAGAAGTAAAAGGTCAAAGCATGGTACCTGTGAAAATCTGAACAAAAGTCTCAGTGGCTCAAGTGCAGAGAGGAAAAATAGGGGAGAGGTTAGGCCTGGGGAATGTTAGTCTTTATCCTAAGAGTAGTAGGAAATAATGTTACAGAGGAGAATGACATGACTGGATTTGTGTTTTCATAAGATATCGTACCCTAGCTTCAGTGTACAGAACAAATTTAGCAAGGGCTACTATTGTGCTGAAAGGCAGAGATGATGCTACTCAGACTAAGATAGCAGAGAATATGGATTTGAGAGTTATTAAAGGATGTCAAATAGACAGGCCTTGGTATAGAAAGAATTTGGGAAGTGAGGGAAAGGGGACATTGGGAATTACTCCTAAGTCTTTAACTTGGAAAACTGGAATAAGTAAGGTGATGCTATTCACTGTCATGCGGGACACTAGAGAATGGCATGCAGCATCAGCAAGTAGTAACTGAGGCCATTGGAATAGATACATTTGGTAGGTTGTAGAATGAAAAGAAATGGAAGCCTAGGACTGAGCTTTCACAAACTTGGATATCTATGGACAACAAAGGTGGCCGGGGTGAGGTGGCTCCTGCCTGTAATCGGAGGCTTTGAGAGGCTGAGGTAGAAGGATCGTTTGAGGTCAGGAGTTCAAGACTGGCCTAGGGAATTTTTTTTTAATTATCCAGGTGTGGTTGACAGATAAAAATGGAGTTCCCAGACATTCTGAATAGATTCAATTCCAGCTTAGGAATTGGCTGGTTTTACCTGACCTTTAATTCCTAAACTGTGTCAAATGAAGTTACTTAGGATGCTGAGGCAGGTAGATAACTTAAGCCCAGGAGTTTGAGGCTGCAGTGAGCTATGATCGTGCCACTGCACTCCAGCCTAGGCAGCAAAGCAAGATCCTAACTCTTAAACAAACAAAAAAAAAACCCAAAGTAGACAGGAGTTAGGAGAGAGATGAGAGGAAAACCAAGAGAGCATGACCTCAGAGTTTCCAGAGAGGAAAAGGTTTCAACAAAGAGTCAGTGGTTAAGAGTGTCAAACACTGCTGAGAGGTCAAATAAGAACAGGGCTGAAAGAATTCCCATTGGATTTCATGACCTGAAGGTCACTGATGAGCCTAAGAATACTTCCCAGAACAGTGAATTATTCCATGGCTTCCCAGAACAGTGAATTATTCCACGGCAGTAGAATGCAACAAGAGCACATTCTACTCACTCATTAAACTGCTTGTTTTCCTTTTTTTTTTTTCATCCTGCCCATCCTCTCTTGCTCTGCACGCTCTCCTGACTTCAATATGGCTCTCTTTCTCATGTTTTTTGTTCTATCTATTCATTTCTTTCTTTTCTATACTTATTGATTTTCTCCTTTGCCTTTCCCACCCTCATTTGATGACAATATGGAACTGAAACTACTTCATTTTTTATTAAATACTTCCATTCTTGCTGTTCTTAATTTTAACACTTTATACTTCAGAATGGTTGGGGACAGTGGTGGTGCTGGCAAAATTTAATTGCTTTTATTTAGATGAAAGCTTTAAAATAACTTATCTCAAAGAGTAGGTCAATGGTTTGAACAGGAAATAATGTCCTAAAAAATCAAATTCTTCTTCTGTAAGAATATAGTCCCCTCTTATCTGTGGGGGACACATTCCAAGACCCCCCTATGAAACTGGGGCTAGTATTGAACCCTAAATAATGTATGTTTTTCCTATATATACATACCTGCGATTAAGTTTAATTTATAAATAAGGCATAGCAGGATTAACAATAATAATAATATATACATACCTGCAATAAAGTTTAATTTATAAATTAGGCATAGCAGGATTAACAACAATAATAATAAAACAGAAGTTATGATACTACGTCGGCATCACTACTCTTGCACCTTGCGGCCACTGTAAGCAAAATAAGGGTTACCTGAACATAGCACTGCAATAAAATGATCAGCCAATCTCATAACCTAGGTAGCTACTGAATGACTGACAGACAGGTAGTGTACACAGCGTGGGACATACTGAACAAAGGAATGATTCACATCCCCAGCAGGACAGAGTGGGATGCCATGAGTTTCATCTCACTACTCAGAACAACATGCAACTTAAAACTTATAAATTATTTCTGGGATTTTCCATTTAATATTTTTGGATAGCAGTTGACTGTGGGAAACTGAAACCACAGAAAGAGAAACAGCAGATAAAGGGGGACTACTGTTGTCTTCTAGTATAAGCTAAATAGTTTGCTCTTAGATCACTAACTGCTGGATATAATGTGGCACAAACCACCATCTCTATAATAAAATCTTAAAAGTTATGAAATAAGATGCATCTAAAGTACCTTCTCTTGAACATTTCCAGGGCACAAAGATATTCTTATACAGAAGCTCAGAATGGATAATAGCTAAGACATAAGTGATGTTTCACAGAACAATCAATCAGTCTTTATTAGGATATAGCAGTCTTCCATATATCACTTAACCAGTCATTATTCTTACCCCACCTTTTTGGAGGGGGGTGGCAGAATTTAAAACTTACCATTACTAAGACAAGGCGCTGTAAGCACAGTATTTTAGGATGTCTTTTTCCTTGCCCTAAACCTTCAGAGCTCTGCTGGGTGACTCAAATGTAAAGAGCCTATAATCTTGCCTGTGTACTCAAGCAAACACTAACATTTTAAAAAGCAGGAATGGAAAATCTGAACAGCTGAATTAGAAACAGTATTTAGCCCCATCTTCAATTTCAGAAAGAACAAGTAAAGATTTCAGGGGCAATTGTGGCCTACTGTAGTCATACTGAAGAGTGCTTATTGTATTTTGCAATGTGAAAGACATGAGAGATTGGGGAGGGGCCAGGGCAGAATAATATGGTTTGGATTTGTGTCTCCATCCAAATCTCATGTCACTTACAAGTTTTAATACAGCTTTTAAATAAGCCAAAAAATAAATGTCTTCTGTAAGAACACACTATTGTTCTCATCCTAGTTCTACTATCAATAATTATTACAGCTGGGCACAGTGGCTCACACCCGTAATCCCAACACTTTGGGAGGGTGAGGTGAGAGGATTACTTGACCCAGGAGTTCAAGAGCACTCTGGGCAACATACTGGGACTCCATCACTATAAAGAAAACAAAAACAAAAGCCAGACATGATGGTGTGAGCCTGTAGTATCAGCTACTGGGGGAAGGCTGAGGTGGGAGGACTGTTTGAACCCAGGAGGTCAAGGGTGCAGTGAACTGTGATCATGCACTCCTGCCTGTAGTGAGACCGTCTCAATTTTTTAAAAAATTACATTCATTTGACTAAGATTAGCCCAGAGCTCATCAGTTGCAATTCATTCACTGCAAATCTCAGGACTAAAGCGGCCTGTTTCAGAAGAGTATTTTTCTAAAAGAACGAAAAAGGTGGAAAACATGAAAGAGCTGTAAAGGAAAATGAGAGGGTTGTCAAGATTCTTGGATGGAAATGCTGTCATTAATGAAAGGCAACAAGAGTTTTTGCAAGAACTGGATTTATAAGAGGGCATAACTTCAATTCATGGTTTGTCCACAAAACCGAATTTGACAACCAAACTACTTCAACTCCCAACTCTTTCGGAAATACAGTGAGTCTACAAAGAAGACTCACTACTAATCAAAGAAGTCTACTAATCAGCAAAGACATTAACTGTGTTAAAATTCAGATTAATTTTGATCTATATTTACTAAGGCAAAATATAGACCAAATACATAGCAAATTCATATACAAACAAGGACAATAAAATAACAGAAATAGGTAACTACCTATTTAAAATGAAACATGCCTCATAGACCCACATATCCTATAGAAATTTATCAGAAATGGTAAATTCCAGGCAATATCGAAAAGACTTAGAAGGAAAGGAAGGTATTAGGAAAAGGAATTAACTGAAATATCCAAGTGGATTTCTGTTTCCAGTTTTATAGTCAGATTCTTCATAGTTTCTTTCTCTACTCAGACATAATAAAACTCCTTAAACTTTACCTAAAGCAACAGAGTTAGAAGCAATGGATTAACAGCTTTTATATTACTTGCTTGCGATTAGAGCTTTAATAACTAAGGGAAAGAATGGGTACATAAATAAAAGTAGTCAAAAAGTTCTGCACAAACTTTTTAATGTGAGTAAAGAAACACACACAAAAAAGAAAGTATCAACCTTATTACTCTTCAAATATGATAAAGAATAAGAAAATCTAGTTGGGGAAAATCACGTTTTCAGTTAGTAACTGGTGGTCATTCAGAATAAATCAAGAGTTTGCTCTACAATTACTGCTCTTGTTTTTTAACATAGAGATTAATCATGAACAATATGCTCCTGGTTCAGGCTCAATTATTCAGAAAGAAAAGGAAGAAAATAAAAACACATTTATTTTAAACTATGGATTTTATATCTTTGCAGTCAAACTCTAATTTCTTTCACTCTTACATTTTGAAATCCCTTATTTTTCTATCTTAAGCATGTGAAGCTGATAGAAGGAAAAGGCCACAAGCTCAAGTTCTTGTCCATACACTACTCATAACATGGTTATCCTAGCTTTTCATATAGAAGCCTATGAGAGCTCTATATGAAAGTTACTTTCCCAACAACTGCCACTTCTACCAGGTATAATAGGGGAGGCATTAAAGATACTGCCTGAGGCCAAGAGAAAAAAATTTCAATGCGGCTAACAAGGTCCCAGATACCTCTTGGGCTGCTGCTCCAGATGGGACAAGCTGTAAGCCTTGGCAGCTTCCATGTGGTATTAAGCCTGCGGGTGCACAGAGGGCAAGAATTGAGGCTTGGGAATCCCTACCCAAATTTCAGAGGATGTATGGAAACACCTGGAAGTCCAGGCAGGAGTCTGCTGCAGGAGCAGAGCCCTCATGTAGAACCTCTATTAGGGCAGTGTGGAGGGAAATGTGGGATTGGAGCCCCCACATAGAGTCCCCACTGGGGCAGTGCCTACTGGAGCTGTGACAAGAGGGCCACCGTCCTCCAGACTCCAGAATGGTAGATACACTGACAGCTTGCTCTGTGTGCCTGGAAAAGCCACAAGCACTCAACGCCAGCCAGTAAAAGTATCCAAGGGGGCTGTACCATGTAGAGCCACAGGGGCAGAGATGCCCAAGGCCCTGGGAGCTTACCTCTGGCATCAGTGCTGCCTGGATGTGAGACATAGAGTCAAAAAAGATTATTTTGGAGCTTTAAGATTTAATGACTGCCCTGCTGAGTTTTGGACTTGCATGGGGCCTGTCGCCCCTGTTGGTTGATTTCTCCCTTTTGGAACACGTGTATTTACCCAATGCCTGTCCCCTGTTGTTATAACGGAAGTAATTAACCTGTTTTTGATTTTACAGGCTCATAAGCAGAAGAGACTTGTCTTGTCTCAGATAAGAGTTTGGACTGTGAACTTTTGCATTAACGCTGAAATGAGTTAAGATTCTGGGGGGTACTGAGGAGAGATTATTATATTTTGCAATGTGAAGGACATGAGAGATTGGGGAGGGGCCAGGGCGGAATAATACAGTTTGGATTTATGTCTCCACCCAAATCTCATGTCAAATTGTAATTTCTGGTGTTGGATGAGGGGCCTGGAGGGAGGTAACTAGATTATAGGGGCAGTCTTTCCCCTTGCTATTCTTGTGATAGTGAGTGAATTCTCACAAGATCTGGTTGTTTTAAAGTGTGTAGCCCCTCCCGTTTCTCTCTTCCTCCTGCTCTGGCCATGTAAGACATGCTTGCTTCCCCTTCGCCTTCTGCCATGATTGTAAGTTTCCTGAAGCCTCTCCAGCCATGCTTCTATAGCCTGTGGAACTGTGAGCCAATAAAATCTCTTTTCATTATAAATTACCCAGTCTCAGGAAGTTCTTTATAGCAATGTGAGAACTGACTAACACAGTTCTGAATATGTTTTTTTTTTTAATCCTAACGTGTGGGAATATAAGAACATTTCCAGCCAAAAAAGGGGGCACTGTCAAAAAAAAAAAAAAAACGTAGTATTTACTATTTTGACATTTTGCAGAATGAAAACAATTCACTAAAAAAAAGCATTAATTTCTGATAAGCAAATATAAGAATACAGAAAACAAATTTATTAATGGCAAGTAGTCCTAGTCTTTCCAAAAAATGTATACTGTTAATTCTAACATACTGCAGGCAATCCTTTATTTCTGTGGACAGCAAATCTGTTCTGTAAAAAAATCAGAAAGTAAACATTTTATAGTGTTTAAGAGACACATGGTCTTGGTCACAACTACTCAACTCTGCCATTGCAGCAAAAGATCAGCTACAGATATTGCAGAGACAAATAAACAAATGGGTATGGTTACATCCCAATAGAGTTTATGAATATTGACATTTCAATTTCATAAATTTATAATGTTATGAAATATTATGCTTTTTATTTTTCACCCACTAAAAAATGTAGAAATCAGTCTTAGCTCATGGGCCATACAAAAGCAGAAAACATAGATTTAACCTGAGGACCATTGTTTGCCTATTCCTACATTATTTCCAACGTTTGTGGAAATAAAAATTTATAAATATCTATAAAAATATTTTCTTTCTTGATGGTTTACTAATTTCACTACTTCCAATTCTAAGCCTTCCACAGAAATTTTCTGAGGTCCTCATTTCATCAGATTCCTTCCCTCCTTATACATCACTCTCCCCAGGAACAGCCTGAATGTTTTAAATCAAAATCTAATCATGTCAGAAAAAAATGCCACCCATCTCAACTTTTTATACATCCTACTTCCTTGAAATGCTGTAAAGCTCCAAATCTCTTCATGCTCAATCTTTTAATAAATATAGAAGTTTGACAAATCTTACTATGTCTTTTCTCTTTCAATCATCATTTAAATTTAATTCTATACAATGAAACCCCTGTGAAGTCTTGGCAGTTTGGGTGTCTTGTTGAAAATAGAAGTTTTAGTCACAAATACGTTTAATGTTTAAAATCTCTCCAGTAACTGTCCAAGTGGCTTCTAAGGAAACTCAGGAAAACAGTTTTAGTTTATTGTTTTAAATTGCTTCTCTCCCATTTTCCCAGTTAGCTGTTCTTTTCTATTTTTATTCTTTTTAAAGTTTAATAGGTATTTGTTTAATAATATTATTAGGATAATAACTGAAAGTTTTCAAGACTTGATAACTCTTTAAATCTAAAGCCACAAGGTTCTAAAATGTTAAATTATTTAAATAATTAAAAAATATTAGCATAAATTCAACTTATCACAGTATAGTATTTGAAATGTGTTAAATCAATACTGACTTGGAAAGGTATAATCACAAACCTGGAAAATGTCAAGAAATAATTTATTTCATAAAGTGACCTTGTATGTGGGGAACTGTATAAATGCGTAGTCCCTGTGTAGAACTTTCAGATTAGCTTGGAGAAACATTCCGTAGTTAGTGAAAATCCATGTGGTAGGGGCAGAATTGTATTAGGCAGGAGATAGAGCATTCAACAGAGAATAAGACTTCACTCTCCATCTCTGCCTATCCACACAGAAGTGTTTAAATGTACCCATATTAAAACTGTTCCCAGTGAATTCAGGATAACAACAGCAGCAAAAATGCCACAGTTCAGCAATCTGTTTGACTGTGAAGTGATTTCTCCTGAAGACAGATGCCACCCCAAGGAACAAAAGCAGAAAAACAATCCAATGTATGACCAGAGGCAGAGGCAAAAGCAAGAAAATATTAGAACTACAAGTCTGACTCTCTCTCTCTCTCTCTCAAGAAAATATTAGAACTACAAGTCTGACTCTCTCTCCCTCTCTCTGTCTCCCTCCCTCCCTCTCTCCTCCTCCCCTGCCTCCCTCCCCTCTGAGATTCATGGCTACATCTTTGGAACATCCTGCACAGACAACAGAAATGGTAATTTCCTACATGATACACAGCAAGAAGCTCTTTGCCTTTTATTTTGCTGCCAAGTATATAAACCAAAGGCTTCTTGCAGACTGCTATACCCAAAAACCAAAACACCAAGGAATAGTTCCTGAAAAGCAACATTCAGGGTCCATAAAAAGTCCAAACATTTCCTCAAGTAGTTAACACAACTTTTTTTTTTTTTTTTTTTTTTTAAACTTTAGCTATGCTAGTCAGGTTTTAATGTAAGAAATTCTTAGGACCAAAAATGCTGAATGTGCTATATATTTTTATTTGAAGAACACATGGGAGAAAAAATGGGAATACTAAAAATTTCAAAATAAAATGTTACTACTATTCCTACAAAGAAATTACTTCTTTAATCCTTTTAACACTTTTTTTTTTACCTCCACTAAATCACCTCTGTAATCCTAAAAGGGGAGACCCACAAACTTAGGGAGAGTTCAAGGTGGTCACCAAATGTTCAGTCACAAATTGACCCCCATTAGTTCAACATCAGATAAAAAGAAAACATTGTCTTAAGTTCAACTCTTGCTTTTTTTTTTTAGACAGAGACTCGCTCTGTTGCCCAGGCTGGAGTACAGTGGCGGGACCTTGGCTCACTGAAACCTCCATCACCTGGATTCAAGCAATTCTTCTGTGTCAGCCTCCCAAATAGCTGGGATTTACAGGTGCGCACCACCACACCTGGCTAATTTTTATATTTTAGTAGAGACAGGGTTTCACCATGTTGGCCAGTCTGGTCTCCAACTCCTGACCTCAGGTAATCCACCCACCTCAGCCTCCCAAAGTGCTGGGATTACAGGCATGAGCCACTGAACCTGGCCCAACTCTTGCTCTTTACCATATTAAAATAACAGTTTTAATTTCAAAACAATACCAAAAAAGAAATACTATTCCTTCTCCTCCTTTTTCACTCTTTTCCATCTCTCTGCCATCCCTCACCTTTACCACAAACCACTTATTAACTGTCCGATTACTTTCAAAGAATGTAAATAAATAAAACTTTGGTCCCCATCTCCAGTCATCAACTACTACTTCTCTGCTGTAAACTAGGGAGGTCTCCAGCTATTTCAATAGACTTGCTAATCTGACAATGTTTTTCTCAATGGTTAACAGTAGGCAAGTATCTAGAACCATACACTCCTTTGCAAACACAACTGACGTTTGTCAGCATTATTAAAACAACTTTATAAGTTCATTTGTAGAAAATGAACTTTCAGTAATTTATCTCTCACATTTTAAATTTGGTTCTACTACTCCTTTTAAAAAATTTGTCCCATTTAAAGCTTGTTTGTTATTTCTGAATTCAATCCCAATGAAAAGTAATGCAAGACAACAAATCTACAATAAAGCCATCTCCATGACCCTAAAGAGCCAACATCCAATAAGTAGGAGCAGATTAGCAAGAATTTCTGATCATTACATGAACTGCTCTCAGCAATTAAACTTATTCCCACTTGCCTATCTTGTTACACAAACAAAGAGAGGAAAACCTACAGTGAATGTAAATGAAAGTTATTATTTTTAAAGTATAGGAGTTTTAAGATATAGGATTAAAAGATAGAATAGAAGAACAACAGCAGTAAAACCTCTGGATCCCTCCACTTGCCCTGGATTCCTGGGTTGCAGCTTCTTTAACAGCTTATTTTCCCTTCTTGTGAGGTTTTACTACTTGGTGTGCATTGCTCTACACTTCCATTTCTACCCCTGTAGGTTTTTAAAAGGAGATAAAGCAACTGTATAAGAATGCCTAAAGACATCAAAGACCCAAAGCTTCATTGGGTGTGTGTGGCATAGGAGGAAGAGGAGGAAAACGTGAGGTAATGAGGATCTACTGTATTTACCTTATGTGCGGGGCATGGGGACAACAATAGAAACCATGTAGGGTGCACTTTTGGTCAGAAAAGAACATGGCAGCCTAATGGGAGGCCTTTGTTCTTCAAAAGGGTCTCCTTTCCCCCTTTTGTGCTTCACTTAATTCATGGCATCTGAGCTGCTCTTGAACTTGACAGACTGAGAGAAAGAAAGGGGGAGTCAGACACACAAAGAAAGGAAAAGGAAAGCCTTCAAAGAGAATTCACTTGAAAAAATTAGTTCTACTGCCAGTTTTTTGATGAAGTTTTGGGATTTTAAGGGAGTTGGAAAGTATCAAACTGTTTAAACTGTTTAAATAAATTTAATTTTCCAGAAATTATAATGAATAATAAAGTAGATAAATAAGGTACAAAACATAATTATGTCCTAAGAATTTGTTAATAGATTTTTTCCTGCTACATGTATTTGTTGAAATAATACTAAGAAAACATCTGATTTTCAACAGATTACATGAAAGAAAACATTCTACAAGCAGTACCAGTAGCTAAGTGATTTCCCAACTTAGGGGAATTTTACTTGAGTTGCACTGAAGAACACCACAAAACCACCAGCGCCACCTGCAGGGTAAACACAAATTAGCAGTCTACCACATCAGTATTTCAAAACCTAAGATTTAAAAAAAAAAAGACACAGTAACTGACACTTTCACAATGAAGAATTTAAAAACGTTTTTAAAGTAGTCAATAACTTCAGATGGAGAACAAGGCCCTAGGAATCTCTGGCCAATTTTAGGTATTTATGAATATAAAAATAGAACTGCAGAAAGATCCATAGCTATGTACTAATACAAAGGACTGCTTCAAAATCTTAAAAGAGCTCATTATAAGTAAGATCACTGTCTCATGGTTTTAGGTTTTTTTCCTGATTGTAAAACATTATAATACAATCAAACAATTCTGAAATATAGGAAACTATCCTACTCCCATTAGATTTAGGGTCTCTCTTCTATTCATATCTCACATATAGTTTTGTATCACATGCCATATCTTCTAGCTTTTGTGGGTTTTTTTTTTTTTCCTTTTTAAAGCTTCCTCCCCACCATTTAATATATTTGATAGTTCCTTTTATATCAGTACACATTACACTTTGATTTTTAGTGGGGTATAGTATTTTACATCAAGGCTATAGTAATGATTTGTGTTCAATATACTATTAACACAGTTATTGGATTGTTTCTACTTTTTCCACTTTACAAACAAAGCTTCAAGAAACACCACTTTTCATGTATCTTTTCTTAGTGGTGTAAAAATTTTGTAAACAAATGGCTAGAGACAGAATTCCTAAGTGAAACAATACGAACATTTCACGTGGCTCACTCCTGTAATCCCAGCACTTTGGGAGGCCAAGGTGGGCAGATCATGAGGTCAGGAGATGGAGACCATCCTGGTCAACAAGGTGAAACCCCGTCTCTACTTAAAATACAAACATTAAAAAAAATATACAAAAATTAGCTGGGTGTGGTGGCATGTGCCTGTAATCCCAGCTACTTGGGAGGCTGAGGCAGGACAATCACTTGAACCCAGGAGGCAGAGACTATAGTGAGCTGAGATTGCATCACTGCACTCCAGCCTAGGAGGCACAGCAAGACTACGTCTCAAAAAAAATTTTTTAAATAGTATTACCAAATTGTGCCAAAGTATCTTCCCAATATTATGTGACAGTGACTATTTCCCCTGATCCCAGACAACCTTTTAAATATCTGACATTCTGATAAATATTGATTTTAATAATTCTAGAACATCTATCTACGCACACTTTCCTCCAAATTGAAAATATGACACAGTTGGCCAGGTAGGGTGGCTCAAGTCTGTAATCCCAGCACTTTGGGGAGGCCGAGGTGGGTGGATCTCAAGGTCAGGAGATCAACACCATCCTGGCTAATATGGTGAAACCCTGTCTCTACAAAAAATACAAAAGAAATTAGCTGGGCATGGTGGCGTGTGTCTTGTAGTCCCAGCTACTCGGGAGGCTGAGGCAGAAGAATCACTTGAACCCGGGAGGCAGAGGTTGTGGTGAGCCCAGATCGCGCCACTGCACTCCAGCCTGGTTGACAGAGCCAGACTCCATCACAAAAAAAAGAAAAAAGAAAAAAGAAAAAAATATATATATGACATACTTATTTACTAATGAAAAGATTTTATAAAAGCACTACTTTTAAACCACCAATTATTATTTTATAGCCATCTCAATTTCACCTTACAATAGAATTACTACCCCACCTCATTATGCCTATCATGATACATTGAGAAAGCACTGGATATTTCCAAATCCACAATTTGGTACCAATAAGGAGATTTAAAGAGTACGCTGTAGGTCTCAAAGGCAACTATAAAAAAGGCACTCTATGGCACACATTTACCTATGTAAGAAACCTGCATGTGCTGCACATGTATCCTAGAACTCAAAATAATTTTTTTTAAAAAGGCGGATTATATAAACGTACTCCTTCCAAGAGAACTATTGTGAAGGTAGAGCTTTCATCTGGTTTATGTGCATGAACATGCAAATGTGTCGGTTATGGTATATTTGTTTAAAAGTAAGTGCAGCCATTCTAATCACACCTTGTATACACAACAAGTTGTATAAGTATACAAGTCTGTGGATTTAACAGTGTAGCTGTAGGCTTAGCACTGACATAAACTGAAGCTTCAACTTTAATACCTAAGGTAGGGTTTCTCAGTCTCAGTACTACTGACATTTTGGGCCAGATAATTCTTTGCAGAGAGGGGAGGAGAATGACTTCTTGCGTTGTAGGATGTTTAGCAGCATATCTGGCCTCTAATCACTAGTTGCCATCAGCACCATTCTTCACGTTGTGACAATCAAAAATGTCTCCAGTCATTGCCAAATGCTGGGGCAGGCGGGGGAGGGTACGGCAAGAGACTGTCCCTGTTTGAGAACCACAACCCTAAGGGTACTCCACAAATGAGCTGCACATACATTTTACTACTGCATGCACTATCTCACAAGTTTGATTTTTAAAAACATACAAATATTTTAAATACTTAAAATATTTATCAAATTTTCATTAACCTTCACCACACGCTGCTGGTATTAGTGAATTTGGCAGCATCTACATTGTTTTGGTTTAGACACAGGCTAACAAATCAGTGACTCTAAATAACCTAATTACTTACTTAAATT
Organism: Plecturocebus donacophilus; assembly: GCA_004027715.1. Lineage (NCBI taxonomy): Eukaryota > Metazoa > Chordata > Mammalia > Primates > Pitheciidae > Plecturocebus > Plecturocebus donacophilus. The sequence continues at coordinate 14,299 of PVKP010042271.1, forward strand.
ACCAGGTAACAATGACATTTCACAACGGTTTAATAGAAGAAACACTAAACTTGTGAGGCAAAAAAACCCCTGAGTTATTTTATCATTGTGAACTGTCCTGTTAATTCTATCTCTAAAATACATCTTAAATCCATTGCTTCTCTGCCTCTTCCACAATCTTTGTCTCAGCTACCATCCATCACCTAGACTCAGAGCTTTTAAACTGTTCTCTCAGCTTCTACTCTAGACTCCACCAAACTACTCACTCAACTAGTATTTACTGAATGTCTGTTATATACAGCATTCTACATCCTGAGAAAAGATCAGCAGACAACTCTCTTACAAAATTCTTTATCTGGTGAAACTTACATTCTAGTAATGAAAGTCACCGGACAGTAAGTGGTTTGGAGAAAAATAAGGTAGAGAAGGACTGGCAGGGATGTGTCAAATACCGTGGCCAGGGGGACTCACCAGTTGTATAAAAACCTGAAGGAGGTTAGGAAGTGAACCACATGGGTATCTGTGAGAAAAACATCCCAGGCGAACAAGACAGCAAGCGTAAAGGCTCTGAGGTGGGAGCATGTCTCTGAGATTTACTCCGAGTGAAACGGGAAAGCATGGGAAGATGTGGAGCAGGAGAGACATGCTCTAACATTTTAAAGGAAAAAAACTGGTAACTGTCTACAATAGGCTGCTACTATGAGTGTGTGGGCCATGATAATTTTTTTTTTTTTTAATTTTTTAGGGAAAAAAGAATAGGCTGTAGGGCTGGAAGGGTGGAGGCAGAGACTAGCTAATTCATACGAGATTTACACCAGGGTGGAGACTGTGGAGGTTAAGAAGCAGCTGAATTTTCGATATACTATTAATCACAGGGATATTTTTTAAAAAACTGGATTGTGTCATTCTTCAAAAGCCCTTCAATTGCCATTTTCTTCCCAATGTACTTTACATAAAATACAAAATCCAATACGGTCTAAAAGGCTCTATATAATCCGGTTCCTCCTTACTCACCAGGTTCATCTTACTCCTCAGTACAAAATACGTTCTGGGCACACTGACCTTTCAGGTCATCTAATACCCCAAATTCCTTTCCACTTGGGGGCCTTGCTCGCTCTGCTTAGAACACCCTTCTCCGCTCTTTGCCTTGCCTACATGCTCTCATGTGTCAGTTCTCAGCTTAAAATTCACTTCCTCTTAATCACATGGGGCAGCATTAAAAAAGAAAAAAAAAACACTTCCTTAAAGAGACCTTTCCTGACATACCACTGTAACTTAGAATTACATCCCTTCCCTATTCTCTTAAAGTACCCCAAAGTACTTTTCCCTGATAGGACACATCCAAATTTGTAACTGCAATATTGGTTTAACTATGTATAGTGGCTAATATTTGTCTCTATAGACCATAGGCTATAAGGAGCAGAGATCATTTTTGTCTCACTTACCATCATAATCCAAGATTTCCACAATAGCTGGCACATAGCAATTACAAAAAATAACAAGTAATGGAGCTTTCATCCCAGCTCTGCCACATATGACCTAGTCATATCTGTTCTCAAAATCTCACCATACCTTCCCTCCCTTCTATTCTTAAGACTCTATGAAGGTCACAAGAACTAGAGTAAATGAGACGAAGAAGTAGGAAATGACAAGGAGTCTTAAGAATAGTTTGTCAGAAGCAGGGAATAGTGGGAGAGACAGACAAGGACCTTGGCTGCTGAGTTAAGAAATCTGGACTTTATTCAGCAGCCAAATGGAGAGGTACTGAAGGCTTTGAGCAGTAAAATACACCAATCAGAACTGCGTTTTTGGAAGATTAATCCACCTGTGGTGCATAACTCACTGAAGAGCCTAAATGCAAAAATCTGAATTAGAAGGCAACAGGTGAATAGGGGTTTGACAATTTTTTTTTTTTTTTTTAAAGAGTTTTGCCCTTGTTGCCTAGGCTGGAGTGCAATGGTGTGATCTTGGCTCACTGCAACTTCCACCTCTCGGGTTCAAGTGATTCTCCTGTTTCAGCCTTCCGAGTAGCTGGGATTACAGGCGCATGCCACCACGCCTGGCTAATTTTTGTATTTTTAGTAGAAACAGGGTTTCATCATATTGGTCATACTGGTCTCAAACTCCCGACCTCAAGTGATCCACCCAGTTCAGCCTCCCAAAGTGCTGGGATTACAGGTGTGAGCCACCACACCCAGCTGACAAGTTTTTAAAAACTAGTTGGATATACAAAAATATAATTTTTCTTACCTTTTCATTAACAAAGGTTTTTAGTGTTATTTGATAACTACACTAAGCTGACATTTGTTTTAGTTATGTTTATAAAGAAAACAAAAGAGTGATCCAAAATGAAAATACTTTCATTTTCTCATTCATTACTGACAAGGCAACCAGATTAATCTTCCAAAAGTATGGCTCAGATCATATTACTCAAAAAACTTCAGTGGCTCCCCATTGTCTACTGAATTAAGTCCAAACACCTTAGCCTGATATTTAAGACTCTACATAAACTGACCCTAATTTATGTACTTTTCTCTCCAATATTCTAGCCAAATTGAACTACTTTCGCTCCAAACATGGCCAGCTTTTTCTGCCTCTACCAGACCTTGCTTCACACTGTTTTTTCTTTCTTAAATACAATCCCACCCCCCTCCATCCTTAACCTACCAGGCAAAATCCTACCTTCTTTACTGAGGGCCCAGCTCCCCTGTTACTGTCACTCTAAGCATCTTTCTTCAACCCACCTCACGTACAAAATCCATCCCCAGGGGCTTTGTAACTCTCCACATTCTACATTGAAAGATTTTTCTTCATATGTTTGATCTCCCCAATTAAATGATAAATAACTTCTAGCTCCCACTGTGAAACTAAGATGCTACCTATATACATAGAAACGAGCAACTATATTTATAATTTAAATTGCTTAAGAACCTATTACCTTTGAGGGCAGGTACTGTTTCTAATTCATCTTTTGTTTCCTGCAATTCCTTGAACAAAGTACACCGAATAAATAAGCGTTGAATAAAACATCCCAAAATTTTAAATCAAATACAAAATTTGCCCTGATCTCCAGGGTCTGATTAGTTGAGCCACACTAAAATAAAGAAGCACCAGGCATCGTGGTGGGCACCTTTAGTCCAGCTACGTGGGAGGTTGAGGTGGGAGGATCACTTAAGTGCAGAGCTTGAGGCTGCACTACGCCATGACTGCACCTACGAGTAGCCACTGCACCCCAGCCTGGGCAGCATAGTGAGAGCCCATCTCGAAAAAAAAAAAAAAAAAGCAACATTTATTGAACACTTGCACTGTAGTTGGTTGCTGTGTTAAGACTGTAGAGATGATTAAAAATAAGTATAGGAGAGATCCAAGATGGCTGCGTAGCAGCAGCTCGGGATTGTAGCTCCCAGTGAAAGCGCAGACAGCGAGTGGATGCTGCAATTGCAGACGAATTTTTGATGCCCACAGACTGGGAGATTCCCGTCGAAGGAGCCACACGGGTTGCCAGAGTGACTCTTTTGGCCAGTGTGGTGCTTCTCGGTGCGGATTGTACGAGACTGGATGCCCTTTTAGTCGGGCTCGGCTGGTCCCATCCCCACAAGGAGAACAGCAATTGGAAGCGCTGAGGACCCAGAACAAGCACAGCTGAACCCGGGAAGGCCCAGCTCTGTGGGGAAGGGGCGCCCCCCAAAGGAAAACTAAGAAACAGAAAAAACTTCATCACCAACAAGCCAGACGTCCACTCAGAGACCCAATCTGAAAGTCGGCAATTACAAAGATGACAGATGGATAAATCCACAAAGATGGGAAGAAATCAGTGCAAAAAGGCTGAGAACACCCGAAATCAGAATGCCTCTCCTCCTACAGGGGATCGCAGCTCCTCATCAGCAAGAGAACAAGGCTTGA